>JAODUK010047558.1:0-19626 GCA_027564635.1 Typhlichthys eigenmanni
ATTTGTGAATCACAAAATACATTTGTGAATTGATGACATTTATTTGCGAATTATGACACTAATCTAACCCCATACAGCCACCACTGTCTATTTCAGCAGTCAGTAAACCTTCTGCACCATGCAGTGCTATTATGTTCTTACCAATGACCACTTCTTCAACCACCACATTTACCTTTTTGCGATGTTTCGCATGTTTTCCAGGTTTTGCACTTTGTTGAGTTGACTCCCCCTCAACATTATTTCCTATTGATGATTGTCTGCACATTTATATTTAGAAATAACCACATACTGTGTGCTGTAACATAGTCATTGCTGTAGGTGTGAAAACAACATACACTAATGGAATTTTCTTCTTACAATAATTCCTATTTATGTTTAAGATATTATTGCATATAAATACCTTTTATGTAATGTGTTTATATACAATCAGGAAAATGTAACCAACTGTCACAAACATGAAAAACAAACTCACACACACAGAATGACCAAAGAGATACATAACAAATCAAAATGTGCAGATATATTGAAACACTCCATATGGACCGACCATCTGTTGATGCTGCCTTTGGACCAGCAGTGAAGTAAAATATCCACATTTCAAAGAAATGTGTCATTGCAGTGTTAATTTTGTTATCTCATAAGTTGGTCAGGTAACACATCTGACTTATGTTTATTATATTGTATTTGCTGTAAATAATAATGTAATGATATTGTTTCAGAATGCTGACAGATGCCCTAATGTAGAGATCATTAAAGACATTACATAAATGCAGTGACTCACCTGCAACTGGTTCTGGCACCAGGGGGGCTTCTCGGACACGCTTCTTGCGCTTCTTGCGCTTCTCTGCTGCTCCTTCTGCTCCTTCTTCACCAGCTCTCTCAGCTTCTTCATCAGAATACTCCTCTCCTTCCAAACCTTTTCCACCCTCACCACCTGCACCTCCAGCCCCGCCATCACCTCCTTCTCCACCTCCACCCGCTCCTCCTCCAGCTCCGCCAGCACCACCTCCAGCCCCACCCGCTCCACTGCCCCCACCACCGGCCCCTCCATCATCTCCACCACCAGCGCCTCCACCACCAGCCCCTCCATCATCCCCGCCACCAGCGCCTCCATCACCAGCCCCACCATCACCCCCGCCACCAGCGCCTCCACCACCAGCCCCACCTCCACTACCAGCCCCACCACCACCAGCTCCTCCACCACCAGCCCCACCTCCGCCACCAGCCCCACCACCACCGGCATCTCCACCGCCAGCCCCACCACCACCAGCCCCTCCACCAGCTCCTCCACCACCAGCTCCTCCTCCACCAGCCCCATCACCACCACTAGCCCCAACTCCACCGCCAGCCCCACCACCACCAGCCCCTCCACCACCAGCTCCTCCACCACCAGCCCCATCACCACCACTAGCCCCTCCGCCACCAGCCCCTCCACCAATAGCTCCTGTTCCCCCGCCAGCTCCAGCGGCTCCAGCGGTGCCTGCTGCCTTCTTCGTGTCCTTGCCAGCCCCTCCTCCGGCCTTGCCGGCAGCTGCCTTCTTGGCCTTGGCGGCTGCCTTCTCAGCCTCCTTCGCTTCAGCCTTCGCTTCCGCCTCTGCCTTCGCCGCCTCTTGGGCCGTGGCTCGGGCCATGGCGTCCGCCGCATCTTTCTCCTCCTGGGCCTTCTTGGCGGCTGCCAGTTTCTCCTCCATCTCCTTCTGATACCTCTCCTTCTGCTCCTTGGCAATTCTCAGCAGCTCCTCGTCGTCTACGGCTCCGGCCATGGTACCTCTGCGAGCGGCCTTCTTCCCCTTGTTGGCAGGGTCAGCTGAAAATCACTGTATGTTTAGTGACGGGATAATTGGTCAAGAATGTGCTATTTGTGCACACAGTGTATAAAACATCATTACGTTATTATTATTTGCATTTATATATTCTAATTCTGTATTTGATTTAATACCATCTAATTAATATAGAATTCACTCACATTCTACGATAAGCCAGGCATTGCAGGATTTGATTCCCGCCACAGCTGCGTAGATACCGGCATCCAAAGGCAAGCAATCCCTGACGATCAGCTTGTGGATGATCTTATCTTCTGATACGACTATTTCGTGTTTCTCATCATTAGACAGCGGAGTGTGCTTTCCAAACCATTTGACCTCATCCAGGGGTCCGGAGAGGACACACTGGAAAAGTGCGTCCTGTCTTTCTTCTGCTTTGACCTCCTGAAGTTTCACAGCAAACTCAACTGGCGGCACTGTCGAAAGAAGGACAGACATTTTCATGTACAGTAAGTAGTAAGGGAAAGAAAAAAATAACATTTTAAGCCTGGCATGTGCTTCTTCTGAAATAACTTAAATTAAATATAAATATTAAATATTAATGTATTTAGCTGAAGAGTTGAAATATTATGCAAATTACCTTTAAAATCTGTGGAGAATACATTGACACCTTCAACATCCACAGAATAAAGTCCAGCATCTTCTGCGCTGAGTTTTTTAATGGTAAATATGTATTTCTTGCCAACCTGTTTCAGGCTATGCTTCATCTCATCCCCGAGTTCGCTGATAAATGGTACCATAACACCATTCTGTAGAATTTTTTATTTTAGCATGTTAATAATTTTTAAAAAAATGTATTTAAAACATTTGAAAATATCATACAAATATATAATATAAATAAAATAACATACCTTATAGAGGAAAATTTTGCTATTTGGGTCCTTGAGATCCATGTCCAGTTCTATTGTTGCACAGTCATCATCATTGACTTCAATGGGTTTCAGTGTGCTGATATGTGAAATAAACTACAACAGGAGGCAATTAGCATGTACAGTATTTGTATTTAGTAAAAAAAACTAAATGACCATCAATAACATTCTTATAACTTTCGTGTACTGTTTACAAGTTATTTGGATTTAAAAATAAAAAATAAAATAAAAATATATATATATATATATAATTCAAATGTTTGTGAGTTGAAGGCAACATAGTAAACATATATTTGAATTATACATAATTTTAAAGGTATTATAATTCTGGTGTAATGCAGGGTTCAAATCCACATCCAGCTAGGAAATACAAAAAAGAATAGGGCAGAAGGGAATCACATGCACACACACAGAAGGGAGACAAACTAGAAGAGTATGATCTAATGATGTTTTCATCACGTCTTTCATATATTTGAATGTGTTTACGAGAGTACAGTTGCCATTCCAATGGCGCTTAGCTAACCTAAACCAGTCATCTGTGCCTTGTTAGATGAATACTAACACACAAAAACATATTTGGGCAGAATCGCTACTGGTTAAAAGTAACACTAAAGATGGTCAAATAAAGTGACAAAAGATCAGCATGGTTACAAACCTGAGCCACTTCCTCCTCTCTCTCCTTTTTCATTTCACTTAGTCTCTTCAGCATGCCACGGAAGTTGGTGATGCCATATTCACAGCAAATGCGCTCATAGTCTTTCTTGTCAGCACTCATCAGAATCTCCCAGACCTTTTCATCAGGCTCCATGTTCTTTGGCTCACGGGTGCCATCTATGTTACTGTGGCATGATGGAAAGTGTGACATCACACCTGCACTCAACCAACACTTCACTGAGCAACATACGTTGGTGGTGATAACGATGATATATTACCGTTTCTTCAGAATTTTTCTGAATTCAATGGCCTCTGAAGGGGTAAAAGAAAAATAAATAATATATGATTAGTAGATAATTTATAAATGGTGTATATTATTCATAACATTGAATATATTAATGCATGTAACTCAACTAGAGCATGAAATAAATACTGTGTAAAAGTTTCAACAAAGGGTTATCAGCCTTACCATCTCCTTGTCCTTTTTGAAGTTCCTTATTCTTATGGAACCCAACTGGAATAAAAAAATATATAGAAAGAAATACACATCTAATACATAATACAGTAGAAGGTGACCTATCAGTACAATAAACCATTCAGTGAAATAATATAAGAAGAATCCTACCCTCAATAATATTTAGTAGAACTGTACAAACAGCCCTTCCATACTTATTTGTTGCAAAACATTTGTAGGTGTCTGCATCTTCTGGGGCTACGCTAGGAAACTATAGAACATAAAACGTTGATGTCAGTTTGTTATTGTTGAACAGTTTGAGGCTATATTTACAACTTTCTTCTTACCTCAATTGTGTGTTCACCAGATGTCTCGTTGTAATTCTGCACGCATGTCTCAGGGTGGAAAAATATTTCTCCGTTTGCTCTACCCCATGTTACAATAGGTGTTGGAGTTCCCACAACTTTAGCTTTGAGCACAGCAAGTTTACCTGAAATAAGATTTGATGAGAGTGAGTTGAACATCTTACTTAAGTTAATGAATGATTAATACATGTTTTAAAAGTGAATGGTGCTAACGGAATATGTGAAGAGACAGCGGTCTGCACATATGACTTTGGACAAACCTATGAAAATTCAGTAAACAATTAATATACTGTACAGAATGCCTTAAAAATATTTTTCAGCTTTGCAGAGATTTCTGTTACACTTGGCATCTTACCCTCTTGAATGGTCAAGGCAATAGGTTTGCGTGTGAAGTCTGGAGTAGTCATTCCTTCTGGAAGTTCCTCCATAAACTGGGTGATCATAACTCCAGGCACCTTCGACTTCTTCCTGATGCCTGATCAAACACACAATACAGTAATAATAGTCAGTATAAGTACATATTATACAGTAGGTATAAGGTATATTCATGACTAAAGGATAAGAGCCTCCTTATATTAAATACAGACAATGTTGAACAGCAAAGAGGTGCCCCAAATCTGTATTATAACGCATAGAATGTGTGCTATAGAAAGGGGCATATGAGGGTAGCTACAGTAAGTGTCATCTTAGTATCATTCAAGCTATTTTTCTCTCTGTTATCATATTTTGATACTGGATCTGTACAACTACAATTTCCTACAGTATGCAACATGACTTGACATTGGAACACTATAAAACCAAACATCATACTCAAGCTGGTGAATTGTAATTTTGCATGAAGCATGAAGCAGATGGAAATGCAATACAGTACTTATTAGCTGCAATATGAAGCAAACATGTTTCCCTAGTTACATGGAAAAGCTACTAGAACATACAAGTCAAAAAATACTGTATGACATCCGAAGAAATATATTATTTAGTCAATGGAAATAATGTGAATAGCAAAAAGCTGAAATGTACAGCCTAGCAAAAGTGAAATACCGTTACATTACCTTTCCTATTATCAAGCTGTTATCAAGTTTATCGCAATGCAAAAGGATGACAATACTGTAAAATGCCATTTAGTAGAGAACCAGCATATTATGCAAGAGTGTATTGTGCATAGAAGTTGGTATGAAAAGATTAAAAAGAATATGTAAATAGCTTTGAGAGCATTGTGCATTGCAATTACCGTAATATTAATTAGAAACTACACAGCAATAGCAAATTGATTGAATAAAAGTTATTTTCTGTTGCTTAAGCATTGCCGCCTAATAATAATAATAATAATAAGAAGAAGAAGAAGAAGAAGAAGAAGAAGAATAATAATAACTGTAAATAAATGTATTGTATATCAGAACTGTTAAAATTATTTCACACTAATATTTCTACTGTGAAACTGTCATTTCTACAGGCCATAGTGAGATAACAGAGAAATAAATACATTACAATGAAAGTGGAAATAATTGCTTTTGAATATCTTAACTGATGGCATATTGCTTGTGAAAAATATTATTTTAGATTATATTCTCATCTTTTCGCTGATACCAAATTCATGCTTGCTGCAGGTTACTGTAAATGCAACTAGACACATTTAAAATATTTATAGTGGCCGAAAAGTTCCTGCAATTGTGCTTAGATTTCAAGCAATATTTACTGTAACCTCCCAGAAGCATTTACTGTAGGCTTACCTTCAAATCACATGTACAACTCTGCTGTATTAATATATAACTGTACTGTGTGTAAGTGTACTGTAGCTTTTGCAGCTCCAACTTTGTTTCAATATATATGCAAAACTGTCACAACAACGAGATGCATATGTTGTGATACTGAAAGTTCATCCATTATGGATGATAGCTTTCATAGTGATGTATACCACATCATACAAACATGCAACTCACATATCCGGCAAATCATGCATTTGTGAATAAGAAGAAAGTGGGGATGTGATGTCATTTAACCCGCATACCTCTTTCGTTGGGGTGTGCTCCATCACAACAGGCGACTTAACACGCAACATGACAGCAGGAGAGGAAATAGGACAGGAAAAGGTGAATTCTAACAAAGCACTATGGAAGCGCAGGAACTTTGACAGGATATGACACAACAACATACTGTACATGTAAACACAAATGCACTTAACACAGGAACAGGCAACAAAAAAACAGACACAAATTGGGATGGGAGATAACATTTGCATCGACACCGGACACCTCTCACAGTAAAACGGGGTTAGTTGTGGATGAAGTGTCATTTAGATATATGGCGCATGAAGAACACATACACACAATCGAATCTGAAGATGTTGCGGTTCATCCAGGAGTCAAACATGGAGCCATTTTCATGTTTAATCATTTTCCACTTGATCTTCATCTGTTTTGGTCAAATCTATTAGGGGATTCCATTCCAGTCCTTTGTTTATTATGGATCGTCATGAAGTTTCAAGCTGTATATCCGTTCGCATGATGCAACTGTGTTGTGAATGTTTTTGAAAGCCGTTAATGTACTTTTTTTTGCATTCTCTGCTGTAGTTGTAGAGATCAGAGACTGCCGCCACAACATATCTTCATAATGCATACAAAATAAAAATAGTTTCTTGCTTAAGTAAGGGACTATCCAGTACATAGGCACATAATGTCCACGTGATCTGTGGTTTTCACTGGGGCTTTTCACTGGGGCTTTGAAGAACCAGTTCCATTTCCCAAAGCAATCGCTTTTGTAGAACCTTTAGGCAGTGAGGTGGTGGGCATGTGGCTGCATTTCTGGTGGGGCAACAGGGACCAGTGCCCCTAGAACACTGAGCGTATGACCCCCCATGTGGCCACCCTTTGAAGATGTCTATAATGGTCTATAATAATAACATTTTAGATTTCTTGCAATAATATGGCACTGATGCCATAAAAGACAGAACTAATGTAGCTCCATATTCTAGTTGAATTGCTTAGTGGTACACTGCCACTGGCTGGCTGAAAGGTGCAAAGAAAGATATTGTACAAACTACTGTCAGCTCTGACCGCAGGTAGTTTTAAGTTTGGTAAGTTCCCCTTGCTAAGTCCCCCCTTGAAAAGTTGATAGGGTTTCGGCTGCAAAGACACATGGCGATAACTGTTGATAAGCAGTCACTCACACACACACCAGCGAATATCACCACGTTGTACATCTAGCTTAACACACCACAAGCTATAGTAATTAACGCAAGCTAGTAACCGTATATTCATATTCTTGGTTCTTGAAGTTCCATGTGCTCTGCATTCTGTGCTGTCCATTGTTTTTGTTTTTTTTAATGGGAAATCAAGAGAAAACATTATGTTTTATTTTAAACCCTAAAATGAAAATGATTAGCCAGATTCAGTTGTTAAGAGAGCTGATGAAACATCAGGTAGCAGGGTTAAGCGGAGAGACCAGTTGTGAACAGAGGGAACAGAAGAACAGAAGAAGATCCCGAGAGTGAGGCTCAGGGTGACACAGTCTATATTTTGTCCTACGTTGAGTGTGCCCCTCTCAAAAAACAACTGGCCCCGGCCCGGCCTCCACAGTAAAATGAAAGGCGGGAGACAGCGCCAAGCAAATGGGTCACAATTATGCTGGAATGGCCATATTAACTATGAACAAGTATTCATTGTCTGTTTTGTGAGTGCGCCTCAGAATTCTTCATTTCTTGATTTTCTTTATTTTTTTGTTATTTTTTTTTTTATATATGTTTTTGTAATGCAAACATCTCTTTTTCATTGATTAAATGGCATCTTCATGATTGTGCTGTCTTGATAGAGATGGTAATGTACACTATTGCAGGTCTGCATCACTTGTCCTTGATGGTGTGTTTGTTCTTCTCATCCTGCGTGATGTGATGCAATCACAGTGGAGCTTTCAACTAAATATTTTGAAATATTACTGGCTTGTTCCTCTTAGTTACTTCAGGAACTGAGAAACAACAAAAAAAATACACTTCATTGCAAGAGACATTTGTTTTTCTCATTTTAGGCTGTGCAGTTGCCACTTGTGTCTTGTATGGAATTGCATCTTGAGTGCACTGATCAAAGATTATTCATGGTTGCAAAATGCTATCACATATCAGAATGTGTTTTCTCCAGTGTAGAAATGTTGTCCTTCTGACCAAAACAGAAGCCCTGCAGGAAAAATAGTTCTGCAGCACTTGACTGCAAACCATAATGGGAGGTGACACATATCGCTGTTCTCTTACCCTCCTGCCCAATGGCAGTTTGGTCCGACACTTTCGACTTCTTCCACATCTTGGCTTTGCTTTGAGCTCTGTTGACTCAGAAAGCCCTGTGGTAGAAAAGTAATGTTATAACATGATCGTGACTCATTTATTTATTTGTTATTTTAGGTTAATCAATAGTAGTTTCAGAATTAAATACAATTATTTAATATTAATAATACATTTTTGCAGAATATGTTGGTATATCAGTTCACATGACAGGTCACTTTAGACCATCCCTATTTTTCGTTCTTGTAAAATTTGATCTGGTTGTGGTCGACTGATCATCACTCCTAGTTGGAGGAGATTCAGTAGGTGTGGTTAATGGTGGGAAATGAATTATTCTTATTTCAAGCATGCCCTATATTCCTGCATAGAAGCATTCTGAGCGCCAGTGCTGTGTGGTAAGTGACAATAGTGGGAGTTATCTGTGTTATGCTGTACTTGTATATGTAGATACTTTATCATAACATCCTTTTCCTGTATTTATTACAGGAAAATGATTAAGTGCATGTAAATGACATTTATATATTTTGTATATCAATGTCATATATCATATATAAGTGATATTGAATCTTGGACTAAATGCCTTTCTTAGGAGTACAGTACCTCTATTGTAGCTCAACTTATTGTTTTCAATTGACTTGCTTCTATTGTATCTCACATCACATCTACTGTATGACACTGTATAAAGTCTTGTAATCCAATGCACAATATTGAATTGAATTGATTGAATCGCTTCTTCCAGTAATATATGCTAAAAGTATGTTTTTGAGAAAGAAAAAATGAAACAGAAAAACTGAACAAAAATGTTAATGTGTATGTTCTTTTAGTTGATTCTAATCCATTTTACATTATAAACCACACAAGCATGTCAAATAGAAAACATTGGAATACATATATGTGTGTGTGTGTGTGTGTGCGCGTGTGCGTGTGTGTGTGTGTGTGTGCGCTTGCACGTGCATGTGGTAATGCATGTGATTTTAATTTTAAGATCCAGGATTAATGTGTATATTTATAGTTTACAGTAAAAGCTAAATATATATATACAGTATTCAATAGACACTATTTTTTTATTTGTTTATTTTGATATATTGTATTTATACTGTATACAGTTCATATATTGTAGTCCCTTTTGCAATTTCCTTCATAGGATTGTATATGGTATAGGCTGGTATATTTTGCCTCAAGAAACTAGATGCATTTTACTTCTAGGATTTCATTATTAAAGGTATAGTAAGTAATTTTGGAGAATGCTTGTTAGATACATAAATAAATAAATAACTAACTAAATAAATAAATAAATAAATAAATAAATTGACAGTACCATGGTGTTAATTTTCAGATTGTTAAATATAGTATGTCTTCTGGGAGTGCTAGATGTTAATGCTGGACTATTAAATGGCAAGTGCTTTTATCTTTTAGAATTAAGCATTTTATTTTTAATGATCCACATGCTGAAATGAATTTGCCATCTTGGCTTTCGGTAGGCCTTGAAAATGAACTGCACAACAAATATGGTAAAAATCCAGTCACCTGAAACAGGAGATGTCTGCGAGTGAAGCCCGCCTCTTCTCACTCACTTTATAGCTTGCTTCTGAAAGAACATGGATTATTAGATCATTACATTTACAGTTTAAACATTATTTTTTCATCTTCTTCTTCTGCAGCAGATGCAAATTAACTGTCAATAGAGCCTAAGCATTGCTTTGTCTCGTTATTGAGAATAAAAACCTACTTAGGAAACATTTCTGTCACAGAGAAATAAGAGTCATGCTTTATAAGATTATTGTGTTTGTATGTGGGCTGATTGCCACAACCTGTAAATGTATCTATACTGTGAAGAAGTGTAATAATGACAGACAGTTGTATAACAATTTCTTTGCAGAATTGCATTCAATTAGGTATAGGACAATATAAAAAGTAATGTCACAATTATCTTGGCCGAAATAATTGCGATAAACAATGTTATCACAATTATTTATTATAATATTATTAAACTCTTAAAATGGAACTGAAACCTACTGGAATCACTTTATCTTACATTTAGTTAAGATAAAAACATTTAATTTTATCTTGACAAATATGCACTGTATCTTTTCTGTGTCACCCTTTTTGTTTTTGTTTGTATTTCAACAAATACCTTTTTATGTGGGACACAATGAGCAAGCAGAGCCGTCTTGACTGGAAATATGCACTTTAATAAGTAAATACAATTGGACTGAGCTAGACAGCTTTTATCAATGCACTATATGCAATATTCATACTTATGTGAGGATATTCATGATTATCGTGATCACGGACATTTGATTCACCACGTCTGCATTTTAAAAAAATAATTTATTTAATAATGAAGAATTATAAAATTATATATTGTCCCATCCACACATTCAATAAATTCACATATGTATGCCGATGTCTAAACACATTTTAAAAGTAGTTATTCCTATTTAAAACCCCTTCATCACTAGGCCTGATGTGTATATAAAATTGATATACACGTCTGGCCTATTGAGGCCAGACTATCTTCTCATTTACATGTCTAGTTACAATTAATATTATCAATAGTAATTACACATATATATGAAAAAACAACCATAACTCGACAAGTTGTGGGGATGGGGGTGAGTTACGTGCATGACCCACTTAGGGATGAACAGGTTTTAATCAGTATTTTACATGCACTTTTTTGCCTTTCCGAATGGAATCTTTCTTATTGAATATTTTGGATTACCTGCTTACATTGTATGTAATCTAATTGGGTCTGGTGTTTACATGCTGCGTCGCAACTTGTCGGAATAGATGTTAACATGCACACATTATAGGTGTCCCGCTAGACAGGCTAAAAGGCTAAAACTGGCTAGTTGCTATAGCATGTAGTTGAAGGCACGTCGGGAGAGTCAGGCTATTTGTGTGGCTGGTGGAGCGATTTGGCCTACGACTCCCGACGAAGTTATCATATTTTGCACGCATTCATGCGTGTGTCACAATTGTTATATCCAGACATTTTACAGTGGCTGTGCAGAATAGCCTACTGGCATCACAGACAACAACAGCAGTACGACTATGGGCAGAAGAACGCACCAAGGAAGTAATCGGGTTTAACCGTTTGGTATAATACGTAACATATTCATGCTAGAATTCTTCATTCAATTGGGTTATGGAACGGGTTATACTACCCCTCTGCAATCGGGTTGGGCCTTTCTCTTCAGATTGAGGTGTTTCGGGTTGGGCTTTACCACATTCCATTCGGAATAATAGGGTCCATGTAAACGCAAATACTGTGAAAATTATTTTGAAGATGCTAAACTGCTAGAAACAGCTAATACCTCATAGGTAGGCCTTCAGACCATTGTCCGAGTCAACTGGAACAATGAATATTGTGGCATATGAATTCCCAACAGTCCATACCTGTACTGTATTTGTTTTATACATGACTGGCTGAGGCTTTGAGAGTGCAAAACAAAGTCTACTGTATTATGGCTCCAGCAGTGCAACTGAAGGCTATGCCTGTTGAGAAGATATTCTCCTGTAGAATCTAGTCTGCTGTAGAATATAATTTAAATTTGTCTTCTGCCATTCTGTGTCATACAAACTCTACTGAAATACTGCAATGCCTGTGTATTGAACATTGGGCAATTAACTAACTTCTGAGACATGCTAATGCGTCAATGCACCACGTTTTGTTCCTACTGATACAACTACAGTAGATTTAGATTTAGTTTTAGAGTAACATTGCAATGTTTGTGATGAAGATTACTTATAATATTCTATATTTGTTTACATTGTTTCTTGTATAAGGTCAAAAAAGTAACAAAGACAGAAAAAAAAAAAAAATTAAGCAAACAAATAATATCTGAGGGTTTAACTAACACATTTACTGAGACCCAAACACCAATCCCTACCAGGACGAACAGATGGTATGAGCTGTCACAGAGAGACAACAACAATTTAAATAATTTCCAGCACGCCCCAATGTGTTACCTTAGAGCAGATGCCCTATTTTTTCTCTCAAAATATGGCGCACGCCCTAGACAAAATGATCTGATACATGCCACATGTTGATTTGACACCTCCATCTAAAATTAGCAGGCATCAACCCCCACCCTCAGCTATGAACTCATGATCCAACTGCACAGATTCCAAACTGGGAGTGCTGAGTGCCTAGCTTGGATAGCCTAGCTTGGATATGTTTATTCAGCACCACAAGAACCAGAATGTACAGTGTTCAGCATATACTGTATGAATCGATTGCTTAGATTGCAACTGGTTCTCATAATTTTAGAAATCAAACCATAGATCCCTTTTTAAGCTTACAAAAAAACAAAAAAATATATATATAACAGAATATTGATGACACTATCATGTTTCATGGCATTAACAATAAATCCATTCCTTTTTCAGATGAACATGCATATATATTACAGGCACATTCACAGCAATGCTCAGCAGTGCTCTGTTGTATTAATAATACGTCCACATTTATGGATACCACAAAAGATGGATTTGTGTAGATTTCTGCTTCTCTCCGCTCATGACTAAATTCCATTTGAGGAGAACCTACCTGCTCTATGTACTCCGTTCTCTGCAGCAAGGAGCCTCTCTCTGGTGCCAGTGCACACTCACAGGTTCTTTAAGGTAATAAAATCCGTCCCCCAATGTGTCTGGGTCTATGCCTGATGCTGCTTTGCTATCCCAAACCAGTGAGTGCCACAAGCACTTTAGGCTTTTTTTGTATTTGTGGAAACTCTAAAGTCATTGGAGATTGGGTGGGCGGTGAAGGGTGTCCCTAAGGGTGGGTCAGTCATAGAGATGGGTATAATGCTTGAGAAGAATGACACTGTTGTATAATGAGGCTATGGTTAATTTACATTTGTTCTGGATTTTTGGTCAGTTGAACCACAATTGCGTACAGTGTATGTGTAAAGGTTTCGACATTACCAACCATACCATTCAATTCATTGTCAATGATTCATACATCCGTAATAATAAAGTAAACATAGTATTAAGGAAACCATTTTGTAAATGTTTTTTAATGTCTATATAATATATGTATGTATCTGCAGTCAAATACATATTGTTGTGAGTTAATATCAACTACTTATTATCTTGTACATACAATATTGTGCATTAAGTGAATAATGATGGTTAATAAAACATTTCAATATGTTTTGCAGGACATATAAAAGTATTAATTGTTTAATTATATTGTAGGGGACAATATGCTATTACATTAGGACATAGTGTTACTGTAAACTTTTAAAAAAAGAAAGTAAAACAAAATCCATGTCTTGGTGGAGTCAGTTACTATTTTAAGAAACAGTAAGAATTCCTGGTGGCGCTGCACAGTGACTGTGTGTCACATTATTGATTTGTCATATAGCACAGCAGGCACCTGGTAAAACCATCGAGCATTCATAACATGACCTGGGAGATTAAGATGTGTTTAATCCCTATGCCCAACAACATTCCATATTCTAATTCAGACATGACATACATGTTTTTATTTGCTTATTTATTATGCTTATTTACTTGCTGTAAATGTAATGGATTTTCTTGCAGATCCTTGCTATTATTAGAAATGTAAGCTTACAGAATCTAAAGCAAATATATGTGTTAGACCACCTATGTCTTCAGTGTCTTGCTTTTCATATATGTGTATTTTACAGTGTCCCAGTATGCAGTTTCAGACATGCACAGTGCTTGCACATATTGTGTGTCTGTTTTATAAGGGTGTTTGCAAGACAAACCACCATGTGTAAACATATACCCGGGCTGCAGCAACAGAACTAGAGACATGAGCAACATCAGAGACCCCAGTACTTTTATTTGGTGCCAATCCTCAGTGCACCAACAGTGTTGAACCTTGAACCTTATATTTACTACTACAACAACAACAGCAGTTATAAATGTCACAGAGAATGCTTTTACTTTTGATTTCATGTAACTTGCCTCTATAGGTTTGTTGACCCAGAACTTTAGATAACTGTTATCAATACACAGTATGCGTAGGTCTGTTGATCGATCACTTTATGGACAAAGATTCAAAGGTTATATGTTTCTGCGTTGAGTTGTTATTTCTATCTTTCTGGTTGAATATTAATTGTCATAATAACATACTGCAAATCCATTATTTAATATTTGTCTGTTAAATGTTCCCAGTCGATATTCTCTTTCTGACTTTGGAATAGTTTTCTAAACATCTCACACTATGACGTATCCACGGGTGTGCCAGGGTGTGCCTGTGCCACCTAAAGAGGCAGCTGGCACATCCAGAAATAAAATGCAGAAACCGAAAACATTTCAGTTTTAGCCTCGCTAAAAGGTTTTATACCAAACGTAGGCTATTAATTAGAAAAGCCCAATTGTTCATTCTAAATTACTTTAGTCAAAAACAACATCATCCATCCACAGTTAAAAAGTGTAGCTTAAGCGCAACTTCATTGACTGCCCCTGCGAGCATCACACGGGAGTAGATGTAGTAGATTGTGTTGTGCCCAAAAGTGGTTATACGATAAAAAACGATTGCCGTCCGCATACAGCTGCTTTTATCTGGCTGAAACACTCAAAGCGTGCAGGGCTAATCCTACCTTTATGTCAGTGGTAGGTAGTTTATGTATTATTTCTGCTGTGTCCTAGATTATAATTGATCCATTAATTTTTACCAGTTTAAAATGTGTGAGTATAACCATAAAATGCACTTTTTCATACGGTGTTCACTTTTTATTGGACAATCACTTTTGTGCATGAGTCACGACACCTCTTAATGCAACACCTTCAGCAGCTAATGCCACACTAGTTTAACTAAATTAAAAAGAACCCATTTACATCATATTTTCATCGCATTGCTTGTTACAAGCTGTTCCGTGGTCATCTCCTGTTCAGCAGTCGACATGATAGGATAAAATCCATCAACAGAGAAACAATGCTACAGCAGGTGGCGTTTTAAAGGAAATATACAGAGACTTGAGTCGAATTAATAAGCTGCGCCTTTTTGCCATTTGAAGATGTCAACTTGCAGATACTGTCAATAACGTTTCCCTTGTCATTTGCGGTATGCTCTGTTGGTGTACATTCTTGCACAGTTATCTTTTATTTTCGTCAAACAACATCCATAACCAGTCTACACGCAACTTCACTGACGTGACTTGACCCCTGTGCTGTAGGCCTATGCCTATTTTGTATTTAGTTGGTACATAAATAATGATTGCATGTTGACGGTTAAAATAACCATAGAATGGAATGGTGGTGTTCGATGTGGCACACCACGTTTTTCAGAGGCACACCCACAGTCTTTTTTTCTGGCTACGCTACAGGTCTCACACACATCCCATGTACAATGACTCAGTTTTCTCCAATTTCTTTCACCATGCATGCCAACTGGACCATTGTAACTGTCTGGATCTATTTCTTACGGTCTGCCTCATAATTCACACCCCACATCCTCTGGCTTTCTGTCAATGTTTTATGTTCAATCCAAATACATACATTTTTGCCTTCAATATAATGTACAAATTTCCTTTAGATTACAATGGGTTCTTGCATTTAATTTTGATTGTTACTTTTATAAAGGATAGTAAGTTGTCTCTGCCTCTGTCATGCTTGTTGAATGTTTTGTTACTGCAGTCTTCTTGAATGTCATTATACCATATTAATTGTCTCTATCAGAAAGGTAAATGTAATGGTGCTAATGGTAATGATTCCACAGGATAGGCCTACCAGACTGGAGCTGCTGTGACATCACCTGTACTGTATATGTTCTATCTTTGTTAGTTGAATAACATATTAGTAAATGTAGCAGATATTTACAGTAGGCTGTAAGCAATTACTCCATTGTATATTGAGGACTGACACTATACAGTATGTTAACAGGTGATGCATATTGTAAAATGTATTGTAATTAGTAATGTATATTACTGTAGAATTATTGTAACATAATTGATGTGTTTACTTACACAACTGTTATGTGAGAATGTAATACATCCTGGTAATACATCCAATTTCTACATAAAAGACATGGTTGGATGCTCACCCACCATGTGTTTGATTCATGTATTGTAACTATGAAACATTTTCACCATGACACCGTATAAATCAAAATGTATTTGTGCATGGCCAGCAACGATTTGTTTCAGGAAAGGCTTTGAATGTTCGGTTCATAATGTTTGTTATTTAAAATATATTGCACACCTAAATCTATAGAGATATTATCATTTTAACATGTAACTTTAGTAATGTTTTGGTTTTGTTAAAGAGGAACTTCTATTTATGTATAGGATTACCCTTGTGGTTGAAGCCAGAATTACAAAAACATTGATTTAGTTTGAAACTGAGTTTTTCTTTCTTTCTTTCTTTCTTTCTTTCTTTCTTTCGCAGCAAGCTAACTGTTTTTTATATCTTGTTTAAGTTTATATTTCTGTGGGTCTTGGTCACATGGGTTGGCATTGACAGGACCCCCCTCAGGCAATCTGATGGCATGCCTGGTATTTTCTCTGCATCATGTGGTGCAGCTACTGAGGGACGACTGCCCGTGATTATGGATATAAATCTTTTTCTAGATAAGGAGCTATTTGTTTTGCAGCACCTCCATTGGCTACTACAAAGAATTTCCTAAAATGTTAACTTATGTAATTTAATACAGGTTTTTTTTAGCATTTTTTTTTTTCTTCTCCCAATGCTATTCGCCTTTTCTTATTATGCCACGTCATGCTAATGGAACTTCAGTGTCTCATGCCGTGATATTCAATCTGTGTGCCCTCACCCCTCGTCTCTCTTTCCCTTGACCATGGTGATAAAGCCAAGTTTGTTCCTGTCATACAACTCACAGGGAGCTCATAAAAGGGGCCACCTGTTGTCCACAGATGCCGGCACACTTCAGTGCAAATACGACACAACTCAAATGGACTTGACCCGCCTAATATCCTTTTACTTGCGACATGTGTCACGTGTCTGCTTAATTCTACTCAACCCGGTGCTAATACAAGACCAAGATAAAACATGGTATCAGGGGAGTAGCCAGAACTGCTCTACTGGGGTGGCCAGTTAGGTCCAGTCATGTTTTTGGGATGGCACTTAATAGATTATGACAAAAGCTACATCAAATCTTTCAAATATTATAGTAATTTTAATGACAATAATACACACAGTAGGTATCCCTGCTTTATTACGTAAGGTAAAGTAGATTATGTTTAATAGGCTACAGCTTCTACAGCAAAGTATAGTGATGAGTTGGTCGCAAATTATTATTTTTATTGATTCAGGACATGATTCCTTTGCGTGTAAATTAGTCTTTAGGTCTTCTGAGTGAGTCTTTGATTATAATGCTGCCGCCGCACGGATGCACAGCAAACAATATTGTTACTAAGCAGCTGCACACTAAATGCTTCCAATAGCCTACTGCAAGATACTACTTTTATTCACATTGCAATTTGAGTGAAAATAATCTCCAGTATGTCGTTCATTGTTCACGTGATAAGAGACACACTGATCCAAATGAACGAAAAGATCCAGATCAATTGTTCACTGCTCACGTGACTACTACTATAGGCTACGCTACAGGACAGGAGTCAGGACTCAAGAATCACAAGACATGGGTCTTCCAGTCTGTGGGTCTTTGATTCTTGTAGAGATAAAATACCGTATTCACCTAAAGCTCCAGTCTAAAATATGTGCTGTTAAGTTATGAACTAACAAAGCATGCATTTTCATTAGCAGAATCTCTTGATTGACTTAATGAAATTGGCTTGCTAAGACAAATAACCTGTGAAAAGAGGAGCATATGTGTGTGTTTTCACAAGTAATTGTCAGCTGAGTTTGTCTATCACAGATGCTGTGAAATAATGAATAATTATGTGTCATTTTCCTCAACAAAAATGAAGGGAGCTCTCAAATGTTTTTTTGCAATTCCCACTTTGCTTACTGTCACATTTGGCAGGTGTACAAAGTGCACTTAATGTGACAAACAATTGTTACTGCACATGAAATCTTTTGCAACACCACAGAACCTCAACCCAGCTTAATTGCAAGCTCTATTGCATGAGCTTGCAATAATTGCACTATGTTAGTTGTAATTACATTTGTGGAATGTGCTGACACATGAAATATAATAATAATAATAATAATAAACTTTATTTGTATAGCACCTTTCATACACAATGTGCAACTCAACGTGCTTTACAGTTAAAAACATTTGAACAAAGGATGAAGGGAAGAAATGCAAGTGAAAGTCAGTTACACAATATACTCCATTAGAAAAACAACAGCTTGGTACTGAAGCAGAACAGCTCTCGGACAATCAAACAGCTGTGTTATTGTCTATTTACTGGACTATCACATTGCATGCTTAATTTCAACACACCTCCCAGTAAGCAATGGCTGTCCATAGACGTTGAAAACTAAATGAATGAATGAAATCTTGCCCGCCAGTTGTGGTCCTACTTTCGCCTTCTTATCAACCGTTGAAAACGGGTCGTGGGAAACATGAGAAATTGCTACAAACAGAAATTATTTATTATTATATGAGAATTCCATGTTTATTTGCCCTCTTTGCCCCATGTTTAGTGTGCTCATTTTCTTAACATGTTTTTAAATGTATTTCAAAATAAAAACAATCTAAACTCTTTGTAAATACCAAAAATAGAAAATATCCAATGTGAAAAAAATGTCTTTTGTTAAAATATGCATTGTTGTCTTTCATCCATTTTAATGTCATTTTACTTTGGGTACATAATGCAGATCGGATTAAATGTTGAAAATATGTCTTTGTGTGGAGGTTGATTCTGCGTTGATTTTAAGACGTCATTTGAGGACGTGTATTTAATGGCCTGAAAAGACGTCCGGTCAACTTTCATTCATGCCCCTGAAATCAACGTATATATATATATTGTAAAACTTAAAATAAAAACCCTGTCCCAAATAGACACCTGTCCCTCACTGGCCTGGGAAAATTAAAACATGGCTCAATTAGAAGCCTTGTCTGTTTTTTCAATATAAATTCACGCATATTTTTTAATGGTAAAAGCTTTGGCAATATAGTGTGTGTGGCGAAGTTGAGTAGGAAGGCGTCAAGTAAAGAGAAGAGTGGTGATGTTGTTGGGTAGGCTGTGTTTGTTGTTCACAAAATATTATTGTTCCTACCCTCACCTATGGTCATGAAGAGTGGGTCATGACCGAAAGAACAAGATCACGGGTACAAGCGGCCGAA
>JAODUK010047569.1:5679-19625 GCA_027564635.1 Typhlichthys eigenmanni
CTGATTGGAAAACCACGCCCATATAGCTATAAACACGACGCTGATTGGAAAACCACGCCCATATAGCTATAAACACGACGCTGATTGGAAAACCACGCCCATATAGCTATAAACACGTCGCTGATTGGAGAGTTCAGCTGCTACTCGGACACATTCAAAATGATTCCAAGGCTTTCCAGGCGGATTCTCACGGCGAAATTAAACTGAAGCTAGTAATGTCCTATGATCCATACAAACACAGGCTGTATTCGAAATGTGCACTCGTTCACTATATTGTGAATCCGCCATTTTGCTTGAAATCCCAACGGATGTTTTAGTTCCCTAAATAGTGGACTAGCACAAAGGATGTACACTAAATCAATCGATGTATACCATAATGCATTGCGGTGCGCTGTCATAGTGACAGGAGAAGCAGAAGCCGTTAGTTTAGATTACTACGGTAGATAAATGCTGTATACAATTTAAGAAGGGGCACATTTTCGTTGATTAAAGCTTCACTAATAAAGCAGTAAACTCACCAATGTGTGATTCATATTGTGTTTAAATCGCTGTTGTGGGGTCTTATGATGCTTGTTTGACCAAGGAGTTATGTTGACATTTACCGGCACATTACAGTAAATCTCTAGATTTTGTGCAGTCTACGAAAACATTACTAGCTAACTAGGCTATTGCAATTGTTTTTTTTTTACTGAACTCAGTGTATTGTTACGTACGGGTGTTTAGTTGACATGCACTTTTCAGTGTATTCAGACTGCCATATTAATTTATGTCGGCATATCGCTAATACTATTGAAGTAAGGCAAAGGCATAATTATGATCTGCTATAGGGTACTATAAGCTATGTAACTCATTGAGAGTGCCTGTTGAGCATTTCGTCTCTAGCATAAGTCTCAGGCGTCTACCGGTACCACGCAGTGGCTTAATCTCCTCTGCCGCTTGATAAACATTTTAGCTGTGTAGACGAAAAAGCTACCGTACGCTAGCGAGAGCTACAACAATGAAACAAACTGTTATTTGAATGTACTATTGACTGCTTGCATGGACAACGTTAATTTACGTTGAATATAGCATCCAACCGTCATTTTCTCCTGTTTGTTTATGGGACGATAGCCTATAGAGATGAATATCCGGCACATGTAGTATAAACGGCGGTCTGCCCTTATTCCCTAGTCAGTGTTCTGTTTAGTGAACACTAACTAGGGATTGGGACATTTCGAACACAGCCACAGTATCAAAGTATCATTCAATGTGTTTCCTGGCTGACAGGGAGCTCATGGAGACCGTGGAGAACTGGGACCAAAGGGTGATAAGGTTGGTGCTGTGTTATTGTTGTGGTGTTGAGGTGTCCATGAGCAAGACATCTAACCAAAACTGCTCCCGGTGGTTGGTCGCACCTTGCATGGCAGCCACAACCACCGGTGTGTGCATGTGTGAATGTGAGGCAATACCGTACAGCGCCTTAAGTGGCCGGGAGGTTTGATAAGCACTGTATAAATGCAGTCCATTTACCATGTATGACTTCTGCTTGTTGCAATTATAAGTGTATATTGTATGACTATAGAATACATGATGATGTTTAGAGGTCTCTAACTCTCCTCCCCTTCACATTGTAAGTGTTTATTGTATGACTACAGAATACATGATGTTTAGAGGTCTCTGTAACTCCTCCTCTTCACTTCCTACAGGGAACCATTGGCCTTCCTGGCATGCTGGGACAAAAGGTAAACACACACGCACCGAACTTCAACTCATATAGAGCTTTTCTAAGCTCTCAAAGCCGCTTTACAAAAAGAGCACCAAGTAAACAAAGTTCATATTTATAAAGTAAACAATGTTCATAATTATAAAGTAAACAATGTTAATAATTATAAAGTAAACAATGTTCATAATTATAAAGTAAACAAAGTTCATATTTATAAAGTAAACAATGTTAATAATTATAAAGTAAACAATGTTCATAATTATAAAGTAAACAATGTTCATATTTATAGTAGAACAAGAAAACAGGAGCAGGATTCAGAAGAAATGTAATGTAATGGGAGAAGGAGTTTTAGCTTTTGGAGGCTAGCTGGAGATTGTTTTGTCTGACTCCCCTCCCCTCCCCTCCCCTCCCCTATCCTCCTCACTCTACCTCCCACATCCCCCTCCCCCAGGGAGAGATGGGCCCTAAAGGAGAACTGGGTGTCTCTGGGAAACGGGGCCCCACCGGGAGACCTGGGAAGAGGGGGAAGCAGGTGAGGAGGGGGCAGGAGGTGGGAGAGGAGAGGAGGAGGTGAAGGGGGTGTGGTTTGCTCCCATGTGAGATGTGGGCTTATGCAGCCCTCTGAGTGTCATTTGTGGACCCCAGGAAGAAGAGTGGCTACCTAGGTGGTAACCAATAGGGATCCAAATAGGCAAACAAACAATAAATGAACTTGTCTTGAGAGAGGAGGCGACAGGAGGTTTGTTACTAGTGCCTCTGCTCAGTCTGTCGTCTGAAAGAACAGCAAGTCCCATTCCCACCAAGTACAGATGCATTGTCAATGTAATAAAATTTTTTAAAAAGGCTGTCAAAGATAAATCATTGATAACCCGCCCCGCCCCTTAGTTATTGTTGCGAGATATGGTGAGAGGTGGTCTTAAATTGGAGGTGAGAGTACCAATCACAGTGTAAGTTGAAGAAACCTATTTTCACGACGGTATACTGTAAATAGCAGACAACCAAATCAAATGCGATACATGGAAAGTGATGTAATGATCCTGCACTATACAGTATACACTACAAACTCTGTTTGCTGATATATTAAATTGAAAGCATGGGCATAGATTTCATTCCAGCATTGGGGGAGACATATAAATTGGGGGGTCTGGGGTTCTCCCCGATATAAATTTGAGAATCAAACACGTTCTGCGTTCTGGTGAATTCTTATGGATCAATTTGTGCCTTTTCTGCATACATTTATGGTTGACAATGTCTATTTAATTAAAGGAAAACATTACATTTAGGAACCCTGTGACAATTCAAAATATATGTAATATAATGCATTAAGGGTTATCAAACATTAGCCTATTGCTTTCAAATGCCTTTAGCTTGCAATAGCTGATTATACCTTTAAATATAACTGTTAAATACAGTATGCCCGTGTGTGTGTGTGTGTGTGTGTGTGTGTGTGCGTGCGTGTGCCAGGGCACTAAAGGTCATGCTGGAGCGCCAGGGGCCTTGGGCTCCACTGGGCCACCAGGTTCCACTGGTCACCCTGGGCCCCCTGGACCCCCCTCACCAGGTAACACACACACACACACACACACACACACACACACACACACACACGAGGGGATGAGTACAGATTGGGGACAGCTGAGAAAAACACACTGAGCAGGGGAGACAGCGAGGACCCCCACTGGTTGGGAGGGGAAGTGCAGGGACAGAGACAACCTGTGTAAAATAATTTAACAACACATTTGATATTAAACATGATAAGCATAACGTACAGTATATCAAATATACTATGTATACAGTATAGCTTATGTGTTATGAAATCTACATCATTGTTTTTAATCTAAATGACCTCTGCAATCCAAGGGGCGATATCAATGTGTGTGTGTGTGTGCGTGTGTGTGTGTGTTCCAGGGGTGTACATGGTGGGAGAAAAGGGGGAGAAGGGGGTCCCTGGCCCCCCAGGAAGCTGTGAGTGTGGCCCCCCACCGGGCCCCAGCAGCGCCCCCTTTGGCAGCTACACGCAGCGCAGCTCCCACGACAAAGTGTCTGGAGTAAGGAGACACACACACACACGCATTCACCTACACACAGACACACACATGCACCTACACACAGACACATGCAGACACACACACCCACATGCACACCCACACAGACACACAGACACACACGCAGACCAGGGTGGGCTCCAGGATGAGTGGAATGGGGGGCATTTGAGTCTCTCAAGGGGGCACAGTGAAAATAAGAACAGCTACATATTCTGCAGGAAGGTGTAGCCTGCATGCTATATACCTATAGCCAATGAAATAGGCTAACATATTGAATAAAACAACCAGTCTGACTAAATACATAAAGCAAACATGTATACAGGTAACCACACACCATGAGCAACAACAAACTAAAGTTTGTACAGTAGAACAACGTTAATTATCACGTCACTGCGC
Source organism: Typhlichthys eigenmanni (assembly GCA_027564635.1). Lineage (NCBI taxonomy): Eukaryota > Metazoa > Chordata > Actinopteri > Percopsiformes > Amblyopsidae > Typhlichthys > Typhlichthys eigenmanni. The sequence goes on from JAODUK010047569.1 coordinate 9,823, forward strand.
GTTATTGCACATTTCAGAATTCGCCCGCTTCATGTCAGCAGGGGGCGTTGTTTCATAAAAAGCCATGGCAAGGTGACATGACGTCTGAAAGGTAGAGGTTTGAGTTACGTCTTATTGGGAGACATTAAGTGGGGGGTGTGGGGGGGGGGGGGGGTTCTACCCCAGGACATTCTGAGTCAAACACTTAATTTCCTTTTTATGTTCTCCCGCTAAACAATATAGACAAATCTCCCAGTTATAAAAGGATTCAATAGCTTTAATAACTGATATACTAATCGGCAAGTTAAGGCTGCAGTATGTAAATAATGACAAATTAGACTAGAGGCTATTGCCAATTCAGGGCTTGAGTATCAGAAGCCACGTACAGCTGGAATGAGACGTATAGCCTATACGTATACACAAGCCATTTACAATGAGACTAAACGTTAGACTACCTCATCCAAAGCAGACTTGTTTATGTGCTGGTGAAATAACCTTGTTCTACCAATCTACGATACGTCGATAAGGAAGGCGGTCTTGATCCGAAGGTCGCTCTTTTTTCCCCAGCAGCATCTAAATCACGCTTTCAAAATAATATTAGTTATTTTCTTTTCATCCCTGCGTTCCACCTGCCGGCCGCATTTCTTACGCATATGTGATTAGTTACCAGGCCTATATCATTATTATAAAGCAAAAGTTATTATTTTAAAGCTGATGCAATTGCCATACCCAGTTGATTCCTATATGCACATCAGTTTTAAACCAAGCCTAATCTCATACAATGAATGTGGTAATTACGCATTTATTAACAATATATTATTTAATGCATCGGATTTAAAGTGTCATCATATCAACCAATCTTTTTAAAAATTGGTGTCACAATTATGTACACGTTCTAATGTTATTTAAAATATTTTTTTGGGGGGGAAAAGTAATACATTTGGGGGGCATTGCCCATCAATGCTCCCCTTGGAGCTGACCCTGACACACACACACCCACACACGTACGTATGTGCAGACACACACACACACACGTGCAAACCTTATTATACTACAATAAATACACAATGTGGATTGTTTGTGCACGTGTTTGCGTGCATGTGCGTGTGTGTGTGCGTGTGTGTGCGGGTGTAGATTTTCGTGGTGAGCAATGAGGAGGACCTGAGTCGTCTCCATGTGGACAACGCCATCGTCTTCCTGAAGGACCAGAAGTCACTTTACTTCAGAGACAAAGATGGATGGAAGCCCATCCAGGCAACTACACACACACACACACACACGCACACACACACGCACACACACAACTATATACATGGTGCTGAAGGCTATACAGATGATATCATAATTAGGTTTATATACCGCAAAGTCTGGTTCTACTGGTATAATTTAGCCTGGTTCTACTGGTCCCATGGAGGCTGGTCTACTGGTTCTACTGGTCCCATGTGCTCTTCCACAGCCCTCCCAGGCCTTCCAGTCCACAGAGAAGCTCCCAGAGAGGCTTGGTCTGTGTGGAGATGGCAAGGTGCAGCATGGAGAGCAGTGTGACGATGGGAACAGAGTGGTGACAGACAGCTGTCTCAGTGAGTCACACACACACACACACACACACACAAAATAAGAAACACACAATCTCTCTCACACACACACACACAGTCTGCCTAGCTCTATTCATCTCACTTTAATCACATTAGTGCAGCGATGCTTTGTTGGCACCAGTGCAGGGCTGCAGCAGCTTATGGCCTCTCTCTCTCTCTCTCTCTCTCTCTCTCTCTCCCCCACTCCCGCCCCCCCCCCCCCCCCCCCCTCCCTCCCCAGACTGCAGGTGGGCATTCTGTGGGGACGGCTACAGACACGAGGGCATGGAGGAATGTGACGGCAAGGACTTTGGCTACCAGAGCTGCAAGTCCTACCTGCCTGGGTAGGCTATATTATATATATATATATATATATATACACACACACACACACACACACACACACTGTACTATAGGGTAAGTCTACATATAGGGCCTATATATACTGTACTATAGGGTAGGTCTACATATAGGGCCTATACACACTGTACTATAGGGTATGACTACATATAGGGCCTATATATAATGCACTATAGGGTGTTAATTCTCTACTGTACAAAATGTGATTTTCCTTCTTTCGGGCCACATGGAACAGATACTGGAACATGCACACACACACACACACACACACACACACACACACACACACACACACACACACACGTTACAGAGGGTTACTGTGTGTTTCCCGCAGATCGTTCGGGCATCTCCGATGCACAGACTCCTGCCTCATCGACTCCAGCGGCTGCAAATACTTCACCTGAGAAACCCCCCTCCCCCCTCCTCTTCTCGAGCCAGACAGCTTTGATGCTGAGGATTTACCCAGAGTGCCGTTGCTGCAGCTCTGGAGCCGTGCTGAGGGCCATGTGACCCGAGATGTTATGAAACGCAGAGAGCTGTGAAACGCCGGCGCCCCCTTGTGGACAACGCGTCTCGCTGTGAGCAACGGGACTGTAACAGGCATGGCTGGCCAACATGGGCAACGTGTCTGTCTGCAATGCGAAATATGATTGTGCAATATTATGTCATTGGAATGCCATGGCCTGCTTGCAGTGAGGTTTTCCCAGAGGCTAAAATACAGTCTTGTAAATATATATAACATGTGCATTAGCCTATATTAGCGTATTAATTGTATTTAAATTGTGATATTAAATTAAATATGTTGGCCTGTCCCAATCAACCAATTGTAGGCCAAGGTCCATCATTAGGCTAATCAAGCATTAAACGTGTTGAGGTTTTGGGTCAGTTTGTACACAAAAGGGTTGCCAGTATGACAGCACTATTTTTTGTTCTCATAGGTATAGGTTGCAACTATGAATTAATCACAAACATGTATCGTGTTTATGGGCTATGTGGTGCATTAACAGTGAGAATGCCTTCACAAGAATGAAAAACAAGGATGAAATACAAACAAAGATTACCCTATCACACATAATTCACTCCATAGAAAGATGTTATTTAGTATTCAGCCGTGTGTGTAAATATATTGGAAAGTAATCTGATGGTATCCCATTATAAAACATACTATAGCATTAAAAACTATGGGACTTACTAGGCCAAATTCAAAGCTGTAATATAATATCTACTGCATGTCTGTCTGTGAATGTGTCTCTCTAATAGATTAATGAACAATATGGAGCTGGATACAGTAGGCCTATATGTAGGCTGTTTGTATAACAGAAAAATATAGCAAATTATTGTAATAAAGTTATAATGTCTTTGCGCTTTTTATTCAGTCGTTCCAAGAGGGGAGCGGTTAAGGGTGGGCGGGGCTTGCTGATTAATTCAGCCAATCGTGGGAATACAATCTGCAACAACCCTTGGCGTTCAAGATTGTGGAACGTTTGCTACAAGTTCAATCAACGCGAACGGCAGTGGACTGAACAGCAAGTTACACCACAGGGAGGAGAGGGCTGTCCATATAAGATGTGTGTTAAACAACAACAACAAAGTGATCGCTTGTGTTTTACTGCTTTAGATTATTGTATATTGTATTGTCTATAACCACCTCTATCGGTAAATAGCGCACTGTTCCAATTTAAGGATATTGTCCATAAAGGCTGTGTCAGTATTCGACTTCAGAATATCATGCATTTCATATCAGAATGAGACGGCATACATTTAAAATGTAATTAAGGCGACATTTGGTAATGGTACTAATGGCTATGATGACTTATACTCAGAAATACTTATTAAACACCCTGGGAAATATGCGACTACACTTCCATTAAACGGAGCAAACGGCTTTGAAAGTAGTTCAAGAACGTTTTCAAGCAAACGGGTCGTGAAAAGGTTAATTGAACGTTCGGAACGTTCAGTCCACTGAACGCAACTCAACGTTTAAGATGAGACGTCACTGCCACGTTTCGACTTGAGCTGAACGCCTGGTGGTCGGTGTGGATACTGATCATAACTTTACTGTATAGGCGACCGTACAGCGTGTCCGATGTAAAATGCTTCTTACCGTGCTCAGCTGGTTGTGCGCGGCCCTCGTCACGCTGGTCTACGCGGGGAAGCTGCCAGAAGCCGAGGTGAAGATCGAGGTTCTGCACAAACCGTTCCTCTGTCACCGCAAGTCCAAGTACGGAGACATTCTGCTTGTGCATAACGAGGGCTACTTCGAGAACGGAACCATGTTCCACTCCAGGTATTTCAGTTTATTAACCCTACCCTTGAATAACGTTTACAAGTCTCTCACGTCTCTGTCTCTCCATCTCTTCATCTCTTTCAGTCGGACCAGCGGAGATAAACAGCCGGTGTGGTTCACACTGGGAATCCGGGAGGTGATCAAGGGTTGGGATAAAGGTCTCCAGGAAATGTGTGCTGGCGAGAAGAGACGCTTGGTTGTCCCGCCGACCCTGGCGTACGGCAAAGAAGGGAGAGGTATTCAACAACAGCAGCATGCCGAAATAACTCTCGCACACACGTGTAAACCACGTTATTAAGCATGGATGCTCTTGAACTCTTATTAAAGATATATTCTTTTGTATCCTAGGAATTCACTTAAACTGAGTAAGACTAGAACAACTAACATCAACCGACCTTTCTCTGCATGGAGAATGCCAGCAAAACTATGCTTAACCTTGGTAAGACACCGCCGGACTTTAAACCCTAACATCTAGCTCGTCTTGGCTGCTGCAGCCTCTAACCTTAATAACAACTTGAAAGGCTTTGGTATGATGCATGTGCGCAGCCGTGATGGGCAATTCTCCGTGTAGCGTGCTGAAACTTAAAAATGCATGGTAGACTTTTGCATTGGATAACTATGTCAGTGTGTATACATGTGGTTTTATGTCAATCCGCAAAATGCAGTGAAACAGAAATCAAAATGTGTTCTAGTGCAGTTAGTTAGAGTAAACGTGTTATGTGTTGTTCAGAACAAGTTAACTGAAAGTACCAAACCTCTCCTGAATGCACCCTGTTGATTCTGAGTTGATCCACTCACTAACAGGGGCGGTCTTGTAGGCTACATCACAACTTGGCAGAACCGTTTCCATCTATGTATGCGTGTACGTCTTGCTCAACACTGACCAGCTTCCTTAAGCCCACCTTTATGGCTTCCCATGGGTTGTATTTTCATGGCCAATGTGGACGGGAGTTTTAGGCCATTAGATAATTAGTTTTTATTGATATGGTAAAAGCCATGATCCTATGTTTCTGTAATAATTCTAACAGAATATTGTTTATCATTGCTGATGTGTGACTATTGACACATGTACTTACACGTAAGTCTCTTTGATCAAAGCATCAGCCTAATGCCGTAAATGCTAAATTAAATGTGACGTCTGTCTTGTGGGCAGGTAAGATCCCTCCAGAAAGCACCTTGACCTTCGACATCGAGGTGATGGAGATCAGGAACGGCCCGCGCTCTCATGAGTCGTTCCAGGAGATGGACCTCAACGACGACTGGAAGCTCTCGAAGCAGGAGGTGAGAGCCAGCCAGCGCACTTCAGCGGTCGTTTGACACCAGGAGGTGTATATTAGCGATACTGAATATTGATTATAACATCTAAAACTGCTTCACTAATACAATATTGGTGTATCTTAAAGGGATTTGCTGGATATTTTCTGTATGCTATCATTGTTTTAGCAGGGCTAGTTAGCAGGCTACTATGTCAGTTCTCCATACACACAAACGCAGCGTATTCGACGCCAGATAGTTTCATTTGTTTTTAGCTGTAACAAAAAAGCCAGGGCCATGCACCTTGTGTTTTGGACCCTGGAAAGCGTGTCCTGTGGGATCGGGGCCTAAAGTATAGTATTTAAATGGAGTCACACTTAAGCCAATAAAGGCATGTTGCTGTGGAGGCTGATGTAGGCAGCGCCCAGACAGATGAAGTCACTTTACCTCAAAACTGTTCGCTGCACAACACTGTGGTGGCCTCAGATTGATCTCAGGTAGGTAAAATAACCCATTAATGACCCTAATAGTATGGTGACATCCGTGGACCTCCGCATTGACTTGCATGGAACGCTTGGTCTGCTCTGCATAGAGTGAATGGTTTGTGTTGACTTCCATTCGCTGAGCTGAGGATATGAATGTCCACCAACACAGTGTTCCTGGTCCCGTGGCAGACGTGTGTGTGTGTGTGTGTGTGTGTGTGTGTCCAGGTGAAGGAGTACCTCCGGAGGGAGTTTGAGCGCCATGGCTACCCCCCCAATGACACGCACCATGAGAGCATGGTGGAGGACATCTTCGCCAAGGAGGACGAGGACGAGGATGGCTTCATCTCGTCCAGGGAGTTCACCTACAAACACGACGAGCTGTAGCGACGTCTTGCTCGCCTTCTGCTGCCGTCCACGCCACCGTTGCCGAGCGACCGTAGATGGGAGTTGGTCATTGGTCCATGTGTTTGGCTCCCAGTCCAAACTGTGTAGAGAATGACCTCCCAAGCAAAGCTCAGGAACAGTAAACCTAGCATTGCTGTCCCTAGGAAGACCAACGAGCTGTAATGCATTTTGAAATGTAATTTAAATAGAGCTCACCTTTGACCTGGTTCTCTTGTCTCAAGTAATTTCAATGGGTTAGGTACAGATTTATATACGTATTTTATGTTAACATGTTCTACATTTGTAACTGACTTCATGGGAGAATTGCAATATCTCAATAAAAGCAAAGTTCTTTGGTTTATTTGGAGGTTCAACTTCATAGTTCTTCCCACATTCTACCAGCAGGTGTCACTGTCTTCACATGTTAATGGTTTAGTAGTGGCATGGATGGAGGTTGTATGTGTGTGAGCGTGCCTCCTTTACTAACAGGCAAATTATGCTTCAACGTGGCAAATATACTACTCATTCTGAACAATTATACCTACTGTGGGTTTATGACACTTGTTAAAGGTTAGTTAACACCTCTCACAACAGTTTACAGGATCTTTAGAATAAAACTCTTAAAACTCTTTGCAAATGTGTTTTAATCTCTCCAAGTTTAACGTAATTCAAAATTCTCAGCCTATGACTAACACAAAGGAAAAAAAAAGTTTAATTAAATCTATCTACCTATAAAATTGGAGTTATGAGGTTGTCGGACGACAGACCAAATGTACAGAGTCATCCCACGTTAGTTTCTGCGTGTCGGTCTTAACAAGGGCATTTCTCAAACACCGTTCCCAACACTTAACGTACTTAACATACTTAATGACACGTCTAGGGAAAGCTCTGGTTATAGTTGCCTCCTGTTTGAGTGAGTCATGTTTACTAAACATGTACAGATCACAGTTAACCACCTTGGAGGGGAGACACTCGTACTGTACATCTAATGTGACATCAACGTCCTACATGACGACCTCCTGTCTGTTTCAGGGTTTGGTGTTAGCCACTGAAAGAAGCTTTTTTTCAGCCTGTGTGTGCGTGCTCGTGCACATGAGCACAGTCCCTCCTCTCACACACACATTCCACACTGAAAAAGGTCAGAGGTCAAATACTACAGGGCGTGATTTCCCCCAATCCCACACACACACTAATACACAGCAACAGATACACACAGAACACACACTCCAGTGTCCTACTGCTTAATGTCTGTTCACATTCACCCTGTTTATGTCTTCTGTTTGGACGTTATGATTATTGGACTGGTTGACAAACCACCGTACATACTGTACCATACCTTGGTATGGGTGCCATAGCAACTGCACCATTGTTGGAGCATTCACCATCAACGGGAATACTGTCAGGAATGCCGGCATATATGGGAATGTGGAGTGCGTGTACTGGGGCGACGGGCGCAGCGGGTAGAGCAGGGCGACAGGTGGTCCAGAAGTCGCTGGTTTGAACCCCACTACCTCCTCACCAAGTATGGAGGTGTCCTTGAGCAAGACACCTGACCCCACACTGCCCCCGGTGTTCAGGTGGGGCCGTTCATGGCTGACACCATCGGTATGTGAATGTGTGTGTGAATGGGTGAATGAGAGGCTGTACTGAACAGAGCTTTGATTGGCCGGGAGGCTGGAGAAGCAAAAAAAAAGCCTTCCCCTTCTCTGTGGCCTGAGACCCTGGGACAGGAGTGTCTCACCGCAGGGGCGTCCTCATCCCGGGGGGTTTAGGGGGGTTTCCTGCAGGGGGAGGATGGCCGTGGTGAGGGTGTGTGTCTGGGTGTGTCTGGGTGTGTGTGTGTGTGCGTGTGTGTCTGTGTGTGTGTGTGTGTGCGTGTGTGTGCGTGTGGGTGTCTGGGTGTCTGGGTGTGTCTGGGTGTGTGTGTGCGTGCACCTCTGTTGTCCTTGCTTGGGTAAATGCGAGGGAAGGGTCTGTACTCATCCGGAGGAGGGAAGTCCTCCACAGGGTGGAACTGGAACTTGGACTCAAAGTCATCTGAAGGGAGCAGAACATCTGGGTTAGAGACTATACACTGGTAACTATGGTACTGAGGAACAGCCTATAGACTATAGACATTTGATCTGCAGTAACATACTAACTATCTCCCCTATGGTCCCGTCACATAGCTGCCTGGCCATGCCCTGGCCTGGCCTTTAAACTCCTTTAAGGGCTTTTCACATGCGTCATCAATGAGAGGCGGGCTGGGTGGCTTGGGAGGCAGAATGGCGAACGGGCGCAGTCCCGAGAACTTTGACGCTTGTGTGCACGAATCGAGAACACGCCCGCCCGCCTCCGAGATTAAATTAATTTAATTTATGAGGTGGGGGCACGGCGAGACACATATTCACCTTCTTGACTGTAATGTAAGTAAGTAAGTAAGTAAAGGGTATTTATAGAGCACCTTTCACAGACAAAGGTCACACAGTGCTGTACAGTCAAAGCAATGCAAATAAATAAAATCCTACACCGTACAGAATAAAAGTACATTATATTATAAAACAAAAACCTAACAGTATGTTGCTAATTAAAAGCTCGCCGAAAAAGATGTGTCTTGAGCTGTTTTTAAAAAGCAGCCACAGAATCTAAGGCTCTCAAGTCTAATGGGAGAGAGTTCCACAGCGTTGTGCTAGCAAGCCGCATACAGCCGAAGCAACTGACAGGATTGTCATAAAATGATAAAGGTTTTAATGTCACAAGCTTTTACCATACCGTACACAAGCGAAATACGCTGACATGTTTATTGGACATGGACTACAACAGTTGGTATTAAAACGATTTATGAAAATGCACCACATATTTTGTCTTAATTCATTTAAAATAGGCTAGGTTTATTTAGTTTGTATTCCATTCTGCAGCAGGATGCACCAGCGGTGGGGAGGTTTGGTGAGGCCATCTTAGGCTATGTCGTCACGACAATGCAATTCTTCGAAAGCTAATAACTTTCTTAACGCTTTGCATCCACACACACACACATGCACGCACACTGACCCAGGTTGTGCAGCCCTCCATTTCTCAGGCCGGAGGGAAGGGGGGGAGGAAGGGGAGGGAGGATGCGGCCAGACAGCTCCGTTGCCGGGGAGCGAGCGGGCGGGACAGGAGGAGGGGCCAGCCGAATGGTCACACCTGTTTCCACGGGAGACGGGAGGTGGAGAGAGAAAGTTGAATGTAAACGATAACTAACATTATAATAAAACATCAAGCTAGCTAGACTCTAGCTAGCACAACAGCTAGCTAGAGTCAGTTCTAATGCAGACGTACGCCTTTGTGTTCTGACACATCCAACGTGTCGAGGGTGCTGTGTTCATAACGCTTGATAGCTAAGTAGCTAACGCTGGGGACCACCAACCACAGCGTAGCTAGTTAGCTAACGCTGGGGACCACCAACCACAGCGTAGCTAGTTAGCTAACGCTGGGGACCACCAACCACAGGATAGCTAA
>JAODUK010047580.1:0-19620 GCA_027564635.1 Typhlichthys eigenmanni
AAGTGCTATCAATTGCACCATCTCTGTAAAATTGGTAAAGAAGCTGTAAAATTGTCTTTCCTATCAAGTGCAACTGACACAGCAAAGGGCGCCGGGGTCTTTACACAAACACCCACACACGCCCGGCCATGAGAAGAGGCACAGTATCATCCACAAAACTAACTTGACATGCCAGAGGAATTGTTGTCACGAGTCCATCTGGGGAGCTGTACATTGAAACTGTTTGTGAATGGTACTGTAGGTACTTTAAAATAAATATTTGGCAGTTGTTTGGATTAACCATCTGGACGTTTTCGCTGTCGGCACCATGACCGGGACACCTAAACCATGCCTGTATAGCTATAAACTCGACGCTGATTGGTAAACCACGCACGTATAGCTATAAACACAACGCTGTTTGGAATGTTCAGTTGCTACTCGGACACATTCAAAATGATTCAGAGGCTTTCCAGACTGATTCTCACTGCAAAATTAAACTGAAGCTCGCAAGATCAGGATGGTCTCGCTAGGCTACCACAAAACCCCTGTGCATTTGAACTGAGGCTGTAAAAAATAACAATAAAATACACTGTACTGTAGGTGTGAGAGAGTATATATACTTAAATGTAAGTTTATGTCTCGTTCATTGATCAGCTTCAGTTCATTAATCATGTCTGACGACTGGAACAACAAGGTAAAGACTAGTTGGAAGTTTGGAAACCTGTATGCTCTCTGCCTTGTGACACAAAGCTCTGACACCTCTGGGTTTTAGTCTCGCACACACACATGCACACACACAGAGTGAGGTTAAGAGCTGCCAACTCTGTAAACCCTAGGGAACCGGTGGGAGCCATTAGTGCAGGTAGCCTGTAAATACACAGATAGACAGAGGACATTGGTAGGCAGTGTGCACATAATGGTGTTCTTTGTCCGGAGAGATGCTAACGATCACCTTCCGCACGTTTTACGTTTTTCTCACGACTCTCTCTCTAATTCTTTCACAATACAAGGTTCAAGTATAATTACAGAACTGCCAGCTCTCACACAATGACTGTGACATGCAAATGAGTATGCTTCAATGCGGTCATGCCAAAACCTGCCGTTTCTCCAGTGGATGCCGTTACAAAAACGTTTTGTAACGTGCAACACCAAATGAAACTGTAACCATTTGTCAAATGGCTAATGTTTGACAGGAAAGGCGTGTTGCGTGACCTCAAACTTCAGGGCAGACAGGAGTTGTGACAAAGAGATTAAATGAAAGAACAGAGTAAAAGGGGAAGGGAAGAACACTCGCCTTGTCAAGTGCTATTTTATCATTCATTCTACTCTGTTCATTCTAAGGCCCCGAACACACAGCAAGCGACTAGCAGCGACGAGAGACAACGGCCGGCGACGCAAAGTGGGCGGGTACCGAGTTAAACTAATCTCATCTCCAGGCGACGCGATTGAGGCGACTACCAACTATGGATACCGTTGATTGACAGACAGACTGAAACATTTCGAGTGGGAAATATACGAGAGGGTTACGTAGACAACCAAAGCCTGAAATGTAAACGAGCGACCGCTTTGTTTCATCTACAAAGCGATGTGCGACGAGCGGATAGCTTGTAGTGTGTCTGGGGCTTTAGACTTAAGTATGAATGAAGATACGTCACACAAAATAATGGGAACGCATCATGTATGACATGTTTATAGGCTTAAGCCATTTTCGTGATAGTAAAAGAAGGTGTAAAGCAACATAAAATAATAACAGAACCCCTTCCTTCTGACATGCTAATCATACACTCGTCGCTACAGTGTTCAGTATCCCTGAAATTACATTTGAAAGAATCTCAAATGGTTATATCTAAAAGCACATAATAGACATACAGTATATACAGGGCCATAACTCCACATTATTGCTTTACAAACAGGCCATGGCTCTGCTCCAAACAATATGGCCACCTATGACTCCGGTAATAAAGTAGTACCCAAATTGCACTCTTGGTCTGGCAACCCTGATGATAATAAAATCATTTTAATTCTTCCCCAGGATCTCAAGATGAGCTCTCCATCATGGGAGGGCTACGCCACACGCTGACACACACTACACATTACTGTTGCTTTCTTTAAATCCTCCACTGGCTTCTCCCAGAAACCCCTAACCAAAAATATGTACATTATCTCTCAAAGAATGCTTTATTCCATATTTTCCAGCTACCGTATCTATCAAGATAGCTAAGGTAGCTGCCCAAGTAAGAGGATAAAGTAAACTGACAGAAGCGTGCAGAAAGGTAAGTGAAAGATGATTTTAGTACCTTTCCTACCTTTCATCTCCTCCTCTTCTGTATTGTTGCAACTCTCGGTGGATCCCTGTGGAGAGAAAGGCGACAATCGTAGAAATAGATTGATGGTGAAATAACGTATGGGTGGAGGGAGGTGACGGCTTCGGAGACTATCGTCACGGTGACACATGAGGTGGATGGACAAGGTGGCTGGATGGACAGGTGGGTGATGGGTGGACAGGTGGAGAATTCCCAGGAGTCCCATGCGGGGGAGCACAAACCATCCAGGAAAACGAGGAAGACAGAGCTCAAAGAGAGCCATATACTGTGTGCCGATGTGGCTGGAGTTTGTGTGTGTGTGTGTGTGAGTACACACTCACTGGTTTGCTAATGTCACGCACCATTTTCAGGGTGTTAACTTCTCTTTCAGAAAACGTGCCAATGTGTCAACAGTGCCACAAAGTGTTATGAACAATGTACCACTTCCCCAAGCTGTATTTACTATGTTTTCATATTGTTAGTGTGTTAGACATGACTTGAAACTGCAAGCTGGCGTTCACTAATAGTTTTGAATGAATAAGCGTGAAGCGTATACCAATAAAGATGTTATGTGCCGGATTCGCTCAATTTTATCACTTTGAAATTAGCTGCGATGATGTATGAGGCAGTGCAAACACACACTACTGAATTACAGCCGACCAGTAACAGCTGCTCTGTTGTGGAGAGTTCCTTTTGTGGGGACATGTCCTGCTCCACCACTATGATGTCCTCCACTTTAGAGTATCACTCTGGGGACACGCAATCATTTGTTAGCCATGCAGCTCTAATGTGTCCTTTAAGACCACCTGTACCCAATCAGAAATAGATGCACTGGAGTGGAGATGATGCTATTAACATGTAGGCTGTTTAAAGGTATAGTCACCTATTGCAAGCTAAATGTAAGATAATACTTTTTTTTGGTCAATTCAACAAATATCTCCTCGCATTCCGCTATCTTACCTCTGTACTTACCACTCTGTGCGTGTTGAAAAAAGAATCTGATTCTTCTGCACAGCCCTGGCTTGGTAAATAGTAACATAAGCGAACACCGCTCGTATTAACAAAGCCGTAGTACGCTTTTTTCACAATGCATTTTGATGTGTGAGATGGCTCTGAGATACTGTTATGATTTGAGCTTGACGTTAGCAAGAATTACTCTGCCTTGAACTGGTCTCCCTGCCTGGTCGCTGATTGGCTAACGGTATCACTACCCGACAAATGGTTTTTAATTGCGAGTTCCCAGATATGTACTGTAAAGCGGAGCAAATCGTAGAGACAGGGCTAGAAAAACCATGTTGTTTTAACCCGGTTAATCAAATCAGGTTAAAGAAAATGACACAAATGAAAAGTTTCAGCCCACAATGTGTGTTCATTTCAGTAAATTTCCACACTCAACGTTTACAATGTCAACGTAGCCAGCATGTTTCAGCTTTGTATTAGCACATCTTTAGCCAAGCTGAAACACACGGCGGCTCTATTGGCAACATCGCCACGGTTACGGTTAGCTGTGTTATCGTGAGAAAATCTGTTTTCCAGAGAGCAGCCAGGGCGGGCGGGGGGGCCTTACCTTGGTACAATCAGCTGCACTGTGCACAACTGTTGTCTGGGCTTCCTGAGGAATGGAGGCAGGACACACTTTATCATGCAGGGAGGGGGGTGTGGGGGATATGTGGGACAAAACTTCACATGCAGACATAGACAGAAATGTACTGTGGGACATATAACACACACACACACACACACACACACACACACACACACACACACAGAAGATGGCAGGTAGATGTCCGTGTTTCCCTCAATGGGAGGAGAAGCGAAGACCAACTCCAACAGTAAAACATTTCACCCACTGTAACGTATGAACACCTTGAACACCAGCATAGAGGGAGGAGAGCTGTCTAGAGGGTAATGTATGCATGTGTGTGTGTGCGTATGTATGCGTGTGTACGGATGTATACAAGTGTGTGTGCGTGTGTGTGTATGTATGTATGTATGCGTGTGCATGTGTATGTATGTGTGTGTGTGTGTGTGTGTGTGCGTACTGTATGGATGTATGTGTGTGCGTGTATGTATGTATGTATGTGTGTGTGTGCGTATGTATATAAGTGTGTGTCCGTGTGTGTGTATGTATGCATGTGCATGTGTATGTATGTGTGTGTGTGTATGTGTGTGCGTGTGTATGTATGTATGCATGCGTGTGCGTGCGTTGGTGTGACCACCATCCAAAGCCCCCCAATGTCTAGGTTCGTTGTTGCAGACCCAGTGGATTCACCAGCCCCACCCCAAGGTCCCCCAGAACTACCTACACATTGACAAGAAGCTCAGCTTCAACTCTAACAAGCAGGAGAAGATGCAGCCATTCTGTGTGCACCTGAAAGCTGTTTGCTTGTATGGACACCTCTAAATCGGACTGATTAGGAAATATGTTTATAGAAAGATTTTTGCATTAAAGATTTGCTCTTTAACAGACGGGAGGTGTGTTCTGAATGCAGAAATGTACATGACTGATGGGACGATTACAGATTTATATTGTGGATGATTGTGTCTTTGATCTCTGTAATTTCTTCAGAGTTTCCACGTCAGTTTTAACCGAACAGTAATTGAATGAGTTTTTGAGTCCACGCCTCTATCTTATCCCTGTATGGTGTCACCATGGTTGCCTCTTCTGTCAACCGTGGATGAAGCAAACAGACACACACTGGGATGCACCATCAACCTTGACAGGTTTGTCAGCCTTGTGCCTAGATCTTCCTCAGTAGCAAGATGAGACAAACAGAAAGGCTGCATCTTTAGTCTTGTTGGCGTCTAAATGTGTTTCTGACCCACTCTGAACCCTCTTTTACCCAGAAAGGCGTCACTATATTCACCTTACAGAGATTTAAGACCAATTTGTCAAAGGTTAGCTTTGAATGTAGCACGGGTACGAGCCGCTGCTTTCAATCAGGAATGATTTCGGTGGCTTCATTCCCACGGGAGCAGAATTTGATGGAAATGCCTGCGCTTGCAGCGCAAAATGAAAGTAATTCGTCCACCTGTCAGGGTTGCATGCTCTCAGAGTGCTGCATGTGTGAGTCTGAGAGACAGCGTCGCCTGTTTGATCTGGGTAAAACACCGGCCGGCAGATTGGGCTCCATGCACACACACACACACACACGTACGAGACAGGAGGAGGTTACAGGAGCAAAGGAATCAAGGGTGAACAGAACAGGAACGGGGGGAGGTGCTACAGTGGAGGTGGAGGGAGAAGGTAGAACTGAAATAAACTTGTGACGTGATGGTGGCGGGGGGGGGAGGGGAAACATCGGTCCGATGATGGCATGAACAGAAAGAAGAGATGAGGTACCAGCGGTGCTGAAGATGACATGCTGCTGTCTTTGGTGCTGCCACTGCTGACTACACTGTTTTTACTGCTGTCTGCCTGCGACCAGGGCACAGAAGCACAACCACACACCATGATGTTCTCCTGCTGCGCGGCGTGCGGACGCGGAGTGCGGACGCGGAGTGTGGACGCGGCGTGCGGAAGCGACGTGCGGACACGCCCACGCGCAGTCCGACGCCCTACAACCGCTTACATTGCGGCTAGCAGAGGGGGAGCCCGTTACCAAAGAGTGGAACTGTGACTAGCATAAAACGACTAGTGCATTGGTCTTCAACAGGGAGCCCGTGATCCCTAGGGGGTCCCCAGAGGTCCTGCAGGGGGTCCTCCAGATTAGTCAGAAAATAAACATTAACATAAATAGAACCTGTGCAATAAATATATAAATCTGTCTAATTATTTGAATGGCTTAGTTAGTGGCCTACATTTATACATGGCACTATAGGTCGCTATACACATTGTTGTTGGCCCGGCAACTAAATGTTATACCATATGTGATAGGGAGTCTCTATGCCGTGTTTCAGCCAGGAGGTCCTTGGCCCCAAAAAACACTGAACTAGTTTTTGTTCAGAATCACTTTGACCACTATGAATAATGAACTATATATTCCGAAATGCACATATTAATAGCGTGTGTTTGTGTGGATGGTTATATCAAAGTTAAAGGCCCAATCCATTACTTCTGCATGCGTCTTCCGCCTCACCATGTAAAACTTTAATAATGAGGTTTGGAGAACTGGAGAATGACGCTTCAATGCTAAATACGTTGTAACCATGACAGCAAAGAAGTAATGTATCAGGCCTTTAACTCAGTCTTGATCACTGGGTTGTTTCATATAGTTTCTGCAAACATTGTGTAGCAAATGCAAAACGGTTCTTCTTTCAATAGTACAAACAGGAGTTAATACATACATTAAACATTAAACTGTTAAACATTAAATTGTTTCCTGCACAGAAAATACTGCTTTGTCTCTGTAAGTAATGGCGCTGTGCCATCCAGACATAAATAATATAATTTGTTTAGCAAACAAAGTTCACTAGCAAAGTAAATTACTGTACTAGCAGTGGCCAATTGTATCTGTGCATGCAGTGAAAGGCCTTGACAAGAGGTAAGACATTTTTCGAATCATGTATAATTGCGTGTCCGTATGTACATATTTATGTTGTGTTCTCCCTTTGTTATTACACAAACAAGTCAGGTGGAAGACAGTATGGAAGACATGTGAGGAACTTTAATTATTTTAGTATAATCAACGTTGATACACCAGAAACCCTTAAAAGTGGTCCTACCAAATCATTTTGTGGGCATTCAAATAGAAAAAAAACATTCAGATGTAAACACACAACCTGAAGCAGTTTTGGATTCTAAGAGAATTTGACATTGTGATTTGAAGACAAGCACCATTACATGATAACACTCGATTTTCATTACAACAAAATGTGCCCACAGTGCTAAAAAGTCCACACCCATGTCTAATTAAAATGTACATTATAGCTAGCCGTAAGTAGAAACAACATGACAAGGAGCATGTTAACACAACAGTATGGCCGTCTCCTCTACAGCTTCAAGCTAACAGAGACAGGGGTTATAGCCTCTTAAACACAAGGTACGTGTATTACCGCAGGGTTGTTGAGGAGTGGAGAGATGGATTTCACCAATATAAAGTCCTAAGAGCTATGTGCTGTTAAGGATTTTCAGATGTTTGCCCTAGTGTAACGTTAAAAGGTCTTTCGGTGGTCTACAATATGTGGCCTGTCTGACGGCAATGTCTTCCAAAAACAAACTGACATGTCATACTAGGAGCAACTGTTTTGCCGACTCAAGTCTCCAAGCATCATCCAGTATCAAGTAAAATCCACATTTCAGTTTAATTTAAATGTTGTAAAAACAAAAGGAGACTGATACAGTATGTGGACAATTCTAAATGTAATCTCTTGGTAACCAGAGCCATGTAGAAGTGAGTCGCACTGGTCACATGGTTCACGTAGACGCAAAACAGTTCCAGGAAGTGTTTGGTGGGTAATTTGAATCGAAAAATAAAAGGTAAATAACATTTTTGGCAATTAGTAAATGCATCGATTAAATGCATCGATTAACATTTACAACATAAGTTCTAGGATACTTCTAGTATTTGCGGCTAACTTCCGGGAAATGTTTGAGGTTCCACGCAAACCTCAAAGAAGAAGAGAGTTGATGCAACTGTCTCTTCTACATGGCTCAGATTAGAACCAATGAAAAAATCACTAACATGGGCAAACAACCAATCCTCTTTTCTTTTCTAACCACAAGTCTCATCTCGTCGAATCCATGAACACAGTGTTCACCGTTTCCAGTTGACTCAACCGCAAGTAACCAAGACAGCCTTCCGTGAAGGAAAATCCTATCTCAAGACAATTCATGTACGACCCAGGAGGGTGGGGGGGCTGGGGGTGGGGGTGGGGGGGAGTGAGCAGGCACAATTATACAAAAATAATCGACCTCCATTGTGTGCCATTTATAAACTCCCAGATGGGTGAGATTATTTTCCCCAATAATGGTCATTATGCTAATTCAATTAAAACACATTAAGACCATTCTACATTTTTAGGAAGCATTTCTGTCCCCAGAACCACATCCTCCCTAGCTCACCATTTATGTCTGAAACACAACTGGATGGGGGGGTGGGAAAGGGCGGAGAAAGCCAATCGACACTCAGGGTTGGGATAGGCATGTACCAGAGCCATGGCAATAACAGAGTTACGCCATCTCCGTTCACTCCAATGGACAGTTGGCGTAACTCTGTTATTTACATGGCTCTGGCATGTACATGTGGTGGAGCTTCAAACCTAAACAGTGTTGTTTGTAATGCTGTAAATCACAACTGCTGGAGAGACTTATCCAGGAAGGAATCTTAAAAGTGCTCAATTTAGCTAATCTTACAGTACTTGGTCTGGAGGTCGACATACTGTAAAGGGCATTGCGTTTAGATGTGTTGGCATAGTATGGAAAATGACAGAAATGTCAAAGGCGGAGAGTCAGGCTTCTGTTGGCAGGAAATACGGACGGACATGCATATGCATGAACTGATGAAAACAGATGTGTGTGTGTGTGGGTGTGTGCTTGGGTGCGTGCGCGCGCGCGTGCTACTGTCAGGAGTGGAAATGGTTTTGCTGTTGTCATGGCAAAATGCGATGTGGGGATGGAATTGGGGAAGAAAAAAATAAAGAAAGAAATCCAACAAAAGACCAACAATATGAAAAACTGTAATGGCCGCCACTCCTAGCATCTCATCTGAAACAATACAAGACTGACGAGGAAAATAAAAGTACAGACACGCGAGGAGACAGAGGGAACAAATTAAAGGGGGAAACAAAAACAGAGCTGATCTCACCATCAAACAAACACTGGAACTGGATTTCCTTTTCTGAACATGATAGCCACAGAGAAGAGGAGGAAAAACAAGAAATCATCGGGGGAAAGGGAGGTGAAGATATTAAAAAGTGCTAATTGGATCCCACAATGCTAGAGGAGCAGAGGAGCTACAGGCAGATCTGAACAAAAGACAGGGGGAGACAGAGACATCAGGGGGCCTGTTACTGTGAAGGAGACCAAACTGTGGGATTTCAGAGACATTTTGTGCGTATTTATATTTGTCTTAAGGCTTACTGTTTTGGATGTTTAACAAGTAGTTTATTGTTATATTGAGCCCTCGTCTATCATGGCACTTTACTGCATGCACCGTCGCGGTTGGTCACATACGCCATAATCGTGGCCCGGCAGATCAGGTGGCTATCGAAGAAGCAGCTGTACAAGTTAAAACGTTTACAAAGGTGGCTGTTCCGCTTCACCCCCTTCTGCCTCAACGTTTTTGTGAAATGTGTAAATGATAAATACACTTACACGATTATAGTGCATTTCTAACCCCCAGGCCACTCAAAACGTATCAATAAAACTTTGACAACAGTTTGCCTTTCCAGTTGGTTTAGCAACCGTATCAATATTTTAGGATTTGTTTTGACAAAATGTGTGTGTGTGTGTATGTATATATATAGAGAAAAAATTCCCTGACTTTTTTCTCCCCATGACCCTTTACGTACCCCTAAGGGGCTCCGTTATATATATATATACACACACACAGTATGTGTGCTTATATATGTGTATATATAGTATGTGTGAGAGAAATTGGGTACCCTGTTTAGGTAAAGTTTTAATTTTCAGGACTAAAATGTTTAGAAGCAGAGCGGTTTACATCCAGTGAACATCTATAAGACCCCGCTGTCTCTGATGTGTATGGCTGGAAAGAACATAAAGGTTGTCTATGGAAACACGTCTTGTCCAGTGATTTACTTTTCCCTATTCTTTGTTGGCCTGGCCATGTTTTGTGGACTTGATCACATCTAACAGGTATTGCCAGAATGAATCTTGATAATTTTTATTACCTATATTTATAGCCCTCTCTTCTTTGGACATGACATGACTTGCAGTTGCAATGAAACTTTCGAGGGTTTGCCTTAATTGCTTCTTTTTGTTTTGTTTTTTTGCCACGTTAACTACCACCTAACAGTTGGGCTAACTAGTTTGTTGTTTTATGGATATTGAAATGTTTGATTCAAGTGGATTGTCATCATCCTCACAAAACCCCGACTGTGCTCTATTCTAAAACCCTGTTAGGACCTGAGCTGTAAATAATGTGTTTATAGCTTGGTTTGGACAAAGCAATTAGCTCCAACCACAACATGATTTTAATCTTATCAAAGTTATTTAGATTTGGTTTATACACACTTTCTGCACACAGGCCTTTTTCTTCTTTCATCATTACACATCACAAACATACTACAGTCGTTTTTTTTTTTTTCTTTCTTGGACCTGTCTTTATGAATATTGTAATATTTAATTCAAGTGGATTGTCATCCATCAACTGTATTTATTTGCACTTCTAAATGCTTCATTCCCCAATCTGTTTGACAGGGAGCAAACCACAAGCAGTGTTCCACTTTTCCTTGATGTCACCACAGTGCTTGTGCATTTGTTAGCCTGATGCCATTTACCTCAGATTAACATTGCTGTAGCATGATTGGTTCATGTAGTCAGTCATCATTAGGGCTGTCGTGGTGAAATAATTTTTCATGCACTGATTTAGGTTTGTTCAAAAGCACGGTATATGATAATATTGCCATATTTTTGTTTTGAGTGGTCAAGTGCATGGGGGAGAGCTTCCAAAATGGTATGGTTCTAGGGCATTTACACAATTTCTACGCAAAGTGATCTCAGTCTGTATTGAGACAATGCGCAACGGTATATCGGCTACCAATTTAGTGCACCGGTGTTGAATGTAGGTATGCAATCACGTTCGACATGTTTGGTCAAAATATTTAGCTGGAAAATAGGCTATGACAAATTAATTAAAAGCATATGAAATAGCACAAGATCAAAAGCATATAATGTGCCAAGCTACATACCTTGGCTTAGCATAGTTGTAGATAGATGCACAAGTTGTTGGGCTGTTTTTGGTTTAACAACCCAAAACCTTAGGGTACAACTATTCCGTTTTCTTTCCCACAAGAAATAGACATGTCCCAAAAGAATTACTCGAAGTGTGCGCGCTGCCAACACATCCATGGTGCACTGCATCATGCATGCTGCCCAGACATAATGGATTATGACAAAACTGTAGTAAAGTGCAGCAAAGCGTAACGTCAGTGTCGTAAATACATACATCCCAAAGGCTACAACGATACAACAATAGCCCACATGCCCTAGATGAAACCTCATCCGATGGGCTAGCCTCATGAAAAAAATAATAATGGTAAGGGTGGTTGCTTGCCATTCTCCGTGGTTGGGTTAGCAACACCGTGGTATTGCGGTTATTGCGACAGCCCTAGTCATCATGTACTGAGAGCTGTCACCTGGGATACAAAACTTGGTGGAGTGTTGCTCTGCCCCGTGACCAACTGCTTAATAGGGCACTGTGCTTGGCCAGCAAGTGGTACTGTCCATCATTGATTGAACACTGCGGTGAATTAGGCTATTGCCTGCCCACATCATGTGGCCCTATGTAGAAATATTGTGCGTGCTGCTGACATATTTGCTCTTACAGCACTTAGACATTGGCTTTTCATCACAAAGAACATTCTGTGTTGTTGCATATCAATTTAACAGAAGTAGTACTGTACTGCATTTAATGGCAAAAAAGGCACCATGTTGGGGTCATTTTGATGTTCAGGATCATAAAGGCTTATATTGCTATCTGAAGGGTGGAGGTAATCTTTAGTATTATTTAACCAAAAGATGAAACATTTGATTTTGAGAGGTCAGACGCGATTCATAGGTGTCTGGGGGCCCAAGGGAAAGAGGTGAATAGGGGCCTTTATACGCACCTGTCCACATCCCCGCATCAAAAAACAACATGCATTCAAGTCTTCTTAAATAGTGCAACATATTGGGCAACTCCTTTCTTCACTATTTCATAGCATTCATTCAGCATCACTTCAGGATGTTTGGCCAGTGCATGGTGGTCTGATACTCAGAGCTACTGTATGGTACCTGCTGTGATGGTGAGACTGCTAGTAGCAGTCTCACCATAAGGTGTTGGTGTGATACTCTGGGGATTTTACTGCTGGACTGTCAGGGTGGTAGATCCTATTCCTCATTTTGAGCATTGCAGGATGAGGTAACTTGATTATAGAACTGCTAGAAATAGGTATAGTAACAATATTAACATAATTACGTATTAATAATAGTGTGCCTGTGAGCAGTGCATGCCTGTGTGCATGTTTGTGTGCAGAGACTAGCTTTAGGTTTACAGAAATTAAGAGAAATGTTCCAGTGTTGTCACATTACAGCTTCTCAAACACCTATCACTATCCTGCTTTGTCATTTCCTCTCCCCATTTTCATTTCTCATTAGCAGAATGTCCTCTTGACCTCTTCATATTGGCATTGCCATACACACGTGTGTATCACAACATAACTTGGCTGCTGCTAGGCGAACCCATCCTCTCAAACAGCGCACTGCACCCGCACCTCTGTCTGTGCAGCATCTTTTCTGACAGAACCACATACACCTAATCAGATCTGCGCCATTGAATGTGTCGTTGCAGTAGGCTACTGTGCATTGCCGCTGATGATCAAAGGGCGCTCAGTGCCGTTCATGACGTTGTTAAGTGGCCGTCGGGGGGGGGTTCCCAGCTCGGGAGCCCAGGCACTTGCCTGTCTTGCCTGCTGTATTCCGACACCTCTGGAGGAGTTTGAGATATACATCTATATCAATCAATCAATCAGTATTTCAGACACCAGCTGCCAAGACTCACCAATCGATTGACCAGGTTTTCTAGCAACAGATCCAAGAATAGCAGGCTATTGTTTTATTGTCGAGAGAGAGAAAAAAAGATATGGCAACAACGTTTTTAATTTGCTGGGGAATAAAGGGCTTTTACATAATGTCATTTCAGGGAGGTGGAGCAGCAAAATACCTCTTATCCAATTATTTCTATATTTGGATTCTAATTGACTGAATCAGCAGCACAGACTGACAAACTGACAAAATGTCTGTTTTGCTATTGGTTCTGTTCAGTGGGGTTATATAACCCTAGCATTTCTATCTCTCAATTCACAAACAAGCCACCCTGCAAAAGAGCCATACTTTATTTTTTGTAATGTCTTTTTGTAATATTTTTGTAATGTCCTTTTTAATGAGGGATCTTTGATCTCTGTCCGTCCTAATTGGGGAGCTGGGACACACCCCCTGTGTTTCACAGGCGAGAATGGAGATGCATTGGACTGTTTGGCAGCATTTATCTAGGCCTCTGTAGTGTGACGGGGACGTCACAGGCGGACAGCCATGCATTTTGCATCAGCCATGGCTCTTTACACAAACTCTGCGCCCTCCAGCTGCCTATAGTGCCAAAGGTGTCGTCCACACAATAATGTGACCTCCACATGCAGACTCATCCTCTCACAGCCATAGTTTAGTCCCCGGTGGGGCAGCTGTGTTTGTCCGTCACTCCTGCTGCTTCTGGTGGCCATTTGGTGTACCCACCCCGCCTTATTTATCAAACCACTGCTGACGTGTAGAGAAGCTTGCAGTCGGGCCCTGGCCAATCCCTTCTTCCACCGTCTTTTTCATACGGTCAGAATTTACAGTTGCTCAGCACTGCATTAACACTGGGAGGGACATCCATCATTCCTCCACAAACCTGCGGGTCCCGCCTGCAAATTTATGGCAGTTTTGATGACGCTGGTAAAGACTGGGTCTTTGCCCTTGTATAGATGTTATAAAGTGCAATAGAACATGAGATGATTTGAGACGAATTTGAAAGACACAATGCTTTTTCTCATTATCAGAAGTTAAGTCAAGAGCATGCATATTGATTCATTGTAATGACACGGTTGACTAACAAATCCAGGCAGTTACAATTAAGCAAATGTGGGATACTAAATAGGCACTAACCACTAATGAAAATAGACTTGAATGCATTGAGCCACTTGGCAAGCAACCATGTCAACTCTTAACATAACCATTAGTGTACGTCAAATGCACAGTGACTGCGATTCGGACTATTTACCCCCTCACAAATCGCTGGCATGGTAAAGACCATCAAACTGCAGTTTCAAGGTCCTATCAAAGGATTTATTTGCAGCACTGCAAGTCATCTTATAAATTAATGAATGGAAGAAAAAATACTATATTGGCAGTTAATGAAATGTACAATTGGAAAGTTTGACATATGTTGTTCACGAGTGCTCTTTTTTTTAATGTAATTATAGCTGGTGAATTCATTTTTTTCGTATTTTCTGTAATATAAAATAAAGAAACCGTCTTTATTTAGGATGTTAGTTTAGTAATTGCATAATATTGTTTCATACTAATCATCAATGTAATTTTTTACAATTCATTCACTTTGTCTGCAATGTTTTAATTGTGTACATTTGCTCTGAGCGATGCTATGAATGTGATTTACATGATTCATGTTTTTTTGTGTTACTCCAGACAAATCATGGATGCACACCCCAGAGGCTCTGGCCAAGCATTACATAGCCTACAATGTCAAGGTACGTACCACATCATTGTAATGTACACCATCTCCAAGCTTTTTCTCCTGAAAAAAGAGAAACTCATTGTAAAGTGTAGAAGCAAGCAAAAAAAAAAAAAACACTTAGTTTGGTATTCTTAACCTTAAGCTTTATATATTTATTAAAATGTTTTTGGCTCGGGAGCAGTTTCAGTCGTAGTTCAGCTGAAAGGGTGGTCTATTGCAGGATGTTCACCTGTCCCAGCCTCACGCTGAGAGATGCATGCCCTTTGTGTTTGCTGAGCTCTGGCAAAACAAGCTTAGCCAGAGGCAACCTCGGGTTGAGCTTCCTGCAGGCTTTCAAGTTGGCACAGTTCGGAGATGATAGCGCAGCATTCCTCGGCACAATGCCAGAGTCCCCATGCATCATCCTTTCATTGTCGGCATAGCTCATTAGAAATGCATGCGTTGGAAGTCATCATCATCTGAGAGCAATTGATTTTGTACCATGCCATAGGTAGGATCTGTCAATGTCTTGCAAACAAACGGTGTTGACTGAAGGGATTGTGTTCTCTCATTTACATTTCAGAACACGAGTGTAGTACAATGCGTCAGGAAATAATATTGTCAGGCAGCACGGGATTCCATAAATTGTATTTGCTGCTTAGAAGTCCTTGGCCTTTTTAGTTAAATTCTCACCACACACCATATGTATGATTTCTGCAGAATACGTTTTGAAAGGGAAGTGTAGAACATTTCTGCTTGTAAACAATCATACTTATTTTAGCTCCCCTTAAATCTCCCAACAATCGATATTTCTTAAGACAATTGCCTCACTTGGGAAGTGAATGTCTGTCAGGTCGTTTTTCTGCTCCGCTTCACCAAATGTTTGCGCTCATGAAGCAGAGAACCTGTCAATGTACATCCAACACCTCATGACATGTTTTTATTGAACTGAAGTGTTAGTCTAAACTGCTACACGCACCTACCTCCAGCTGCTCAGATATTGTGGCAACGTACTGTAGCAGAAGAGAGGCGTTGTTGACAGGATGAGAAAAATCAAAAAGCATTGTTGACTGTGTGCATGCGTTCGACTCCATAGACTTTTACGGATGAGATGAGTTGTCGTCTGGTTGAATCTGTTGAATTTTGGGTACATTACTCATCTCACCACCAGAATGGAAACAGTCGTGCTGTGAGGGCTTACTGTGCCTTTCTCTCTTACTTGACAGAATATAGTTTGCAACAATGTGAATAGTCCACCCTCTTTCAACATGATACCATTTCTGCCTGCCACGTTTTTTTTTTTTTTTTTCTCGATGTGTTTTAAGTTTTCTGTTTTTCATGGCAGGTATATACAGTATATTTTGCTACTGCAAGAGCGGAACTTGGCTTGAGTAAATGGTTTGTGTGTAAGGTGTGTTTGCATGACGTTCCTTTTATTCAACAGCTATTTACTAATTAAGGTTACCATTTGGTATTTAACCAATTACAAGGTATTGGCCATTATCAGCCTCAGGCAACTGAGACGCTAGGCTTAACAACGTGTACTGCAGGTCTCTGGATAGTCAAAACCACCCACTGGCTACTAATATTAATGCAAAATAAAACAGAAATATGTTTAGTGTGAATGTGTGAGGATTAGATCAGTTACGTTACCTTGTTCTGTCCTTGCTTTTTGAATTTGAATTGTCAGTTATATTACATTTTAAAATATTGAAATGAACAAGACTCAGTTTATTTTCACGCCCATATATTTACAGTATCATACAACATATAAAAGACCATGGTAATGTTGCATGCATTGTAATACACCAATTGTATCAATGAAAATGCAGTGGTACCATGCTTTTTCCCCCTAGTTAAAAGTAAGTAATACTGCGTTTTTGAAGAAATAAAAAATTGGTTATGAGTAGGCATTCTCAACAAGATGAACAAATTTCATTATTACCAGCTGTTGTTTTTTCTGTGATTCTGTCTTACAGTCTAACAGCTGTCATTTCATTGGGAAATACAGGTGCTGTGATGCGCTTTACACAAAACTCTTTACATCCTCACACACTGTGTGCTCTCAGATCATCACGGCTGTGCTCGTCAACAACACACCTTCAGTTGTCTGTGCTGTGTGAAGAAATTGACCGTGGTAACATTGCTCCCATATGAGGAGCACACGTCGAGTCTCTCTCCCGCTGTCCCAGTGAATCGGCTGTGGTGTCTGCAGATCAAAATGTTGTTTACTTGCGATGTAGGTCTACTGGGTGACTGTGTAGACATTTTGTTGGGAATAATTGCGTTATTTTCTGCCCTGGTTCTGCCACACAAAAGTGTCCCCAGTGTATGAAATGTGGGAACCTGTCACTCTGAGCACAGATGGCCGCACCTCCCTTTTAATTATACATGAGTGCACTCAGCAGAGGAGAGTGAGTATTTTGCACCTGGGTACGACATACAATAGTGGCATTTGAGGTGGTCAATAGAGTGTTCGGAGGTGCCCAACACCTTATTGAGGAAAAAATACCGTATTTTCACATGTGCTCTTCATTTTCTGATTGAGAATGCATGTGCACTATGGCTATTTATAAAGTAATGAAAGGGAATAAATGGGACATATACACTGAGTCAATAATTCACAATATCAAACGACATTGCCTGTCTTAGAAAATGGCTAGCCTAATGTTCATGCTGGTTTTAGACGAGGAAAATCCCAACACGTGCACTAATAGTAAAAAGCTATTGCCAAAATTGGCTGTTTGACGGTGCAGGACATTCACGCTGTGTTTGAGATTAACTATCCCTCTAAACTAATGGACAGCTTTCACCTTGGGGATTGTGGAGCAGATAGTGGTCCCATGTTTTGCTTCACGCGCTAAGTGATGGATGAGCCCCCAGGACGGTTTTTCCCAGTGAAGTTGCTTTTTGCGGGACCATAATGCACTGGTCAGGAACAAGAGCTACTCTGTCTGCATCTATCCGTACTGTCACACTAGAATTGCAGCGGGTCTCAGATGTGTCCTTAAGCGTCTGTGGCGTATATTTGTCAAATAAGAGCTAAATGACCATTTTGGATCTGGCAACCATTTATTTTCCACTTGCTTGTGGCAGTAAGTAGCTCTTTAGTATTGTTCATCTATAGCGCCAAATAAACATGCATTACTTGCTCAAAGAAATTGATTGGTCAGTATGAACATGGAGATTGGAACAAAAACACAAGCTAGACTCATCGCAAGGTTGCTTTTCAATTATAAAAGGAAGCAGTGCTATTGACTTTTTTAAAAATGTATCTGTAAGAGTGATGATCTGTTCCTGCTAGTCATAACAGAAAACACCATCACGTTTCAGTCCTAATCCCTCCACTTGCCTAGTGCAATATTGTACATGTGCATGCATCTGTCTTGATGACACCGCCGTGGTGATGTATTTAGAGTGCCAGAGAGCGTATTGTTCACTATGGACTATGTAATAGAACTTCAGTGTGTGAGCAAAGAGAATGCAAAATGGAATGCCCATAAATGCTCATGCGTATTTTCATTTGGGTCTTTACCATACTGTATATATACTGTATCTCTGGCTGAAGAGTTGTTGTCCTGTTCTTCTTCTTTCTGTCGTTTAACTGCGTTTGGCATCCAGCTTATTGTGCATTACCGCCATTTGTTGTCTTGTTTCCCCTAGCCCTTTTTAAAGGGGTGAGGGGAGTGTCTCATCACTGTCTATAAGGTCTCAGGCTCGGGTAGCCTATAGGAGTAATATTCAGAACACAGTGTAGACTTTCCGATCATACTGGAATTACTGCTATGGCTTGAAATGATGGAAAGGCTTACATTCAGGCCTTAAGGTTTATAGCACCATCTGTTGGAGAGCAGTTGAAATGCAGGTCCATCTGTTTGTTGTGTGTGTCTGCCTCCTGTGCATTACTGCTTCTCTCCTGAAGCATATGATGTGGTGCTTTAGCATTTGATGTTATGAAACTTGATTGGAAACATGCTTATTAAAATCTGCAAATGATTTTTCTCTTCTCTAGCCTAGATACTACTTCTGAATTGTGTAGCTGTAATCTTGTTTCAAAATGAAGTTTCTTCTCCTTTATGTACAGTACAGTACCTGCACAGTATGTCTTGCTGCAATTTGTCTTTGGCTAATAACTGATTTCTTCTGTATTTTATAAATTTTTTATTACAGTTTCTTGGAAATACAGAGGTTGAAGCCCCGAAAGGTACAGAAGTTGTGAAGGATGCTGTCAGAAAACTAAAGGTACAGACACAGGAGAAGGTAGCCCCTAATATTCACAGGAGAGAAATGTGTCACCGTGACTCAAGTTGGGGGCAATCTGGGCAGTGAGAAATAAATGAAAAACGCTTCCCCCTTCACAGGGTGCCCTTGCAGTTGCACAGTGGCCAACAGGAAAGCATTGTTGTACAGGGCAGCTCCCTGGCGAGGATGAACTGTACCATGTGCTTAGTTAACCTTCCTGTGGTAAACAAAAGTTGAAATATCAAGCAGAGAAGCATATGTTCACTGAAAATGGCAGCTGAATACCCTGGCTTTTAAATGACCCTGAAATTGCTTATTAAAGGAATGTTCAATGTTTCCCCATTTACCAAACTGAAAATTATTTATCGTAATGTACAATATTGGCAAAAAAAAATCTATTTCACATGTAATGTTCCTTTGTTGTTATTTTACAGTGCAATGTAGTTGCCAACCATAGGTGAAAAGACAACATGGATTATCTGGAATAGTACCATATTATGCACACTTTTGCTGTTTTCAGATTAGTCTGTTTTCAGTGACTGTTGCTTTAAATCCAGCTAGCTACTGCTCACCCCGCCCCCTCTTCCACATAGTGTGCTGAGGTGAGGCTATGTCTGCTTTGCTACTCTGACTGCTAGTACTCAAGATTATGGAGGACCAGGACTGCCATAATAAAAAATAAATAAATATATAAAAGTATAAATAAATAAATAAAAGTATAAATA
>JAODUK010047591.1:0-19618 GCA_027564635.1 Typhlichthys eigenmanni
TAGTTTATATTTTTATTTCAGTTAACGACAATGTTTTTTCCCACTTAGTTTTCGTTATTTCGTTCGTTTTCGTTTACAATTATAACTTTGGTGTCAGTACAGTATGTCCTACACAGTACTTAAAACTTCACTGCTGGATGTCTTTGAACCCTATTTGTGTCTTGGTAAATAATGCATTAATAAACTGATTTTGGTTTACCCCGTAATGGCATTACCCACTGATTATATTCATCCATTACCTCCGGCTAGTAAAAACACTTTAATTTCCCCTTTCCTTAAGCTCTCATGTGTCCTTCAGCATCGCACACACACACTGTGGCGTCCTGAATGCCCCACAGAGGACATGGCCCGCAAGACCAGTCGGCACGGTCAGGGAAGGGCGATACGTGGCAGCTGAACGCCTCACGCAATGGAGGAGCACCAGGTGCAGCTCATCAGGAGGATTGCTGTTACCAAGAATCAGACAATGACCAGAGAGCAAGTAGAGAGGTCAGTGGGCTACTCTCCTAAACCCCAGTGTGTGTGTGAGTGT
Source organism: Typhlichthys eigenmanni (assembly GCA_027564635.1). Lineage (NCBI taxonomy): Eukaryota > Metazoa > Chordata > Actinopteri > Percopsiformes > Amblyopsidae > Typhlichthys > Typhlichthys eigenmanni. The sequence continues at coordinate 533 of JAODUK010047591.1, forward strand.
AGGCGACACTATACAGACTGATGTTGCCTTTTATTTTTGTGTTTCAAATAGCGACCCAGGACTGAAGACTACCAAATCGGGTGACATCGGACCCTGGACTGCAAGGACGGAGTAGCAGGCACCTGGTCAGACAACCTGTACTACTCTAATAAACAGGAATAACCCCACCGTCGCCTTTGGGTCTTCTGCCCTGCCCTCAGGGTCGTCACAACACACACACTAGAGATAAGGCTGAGGGACTAGCGGCTGCGTTCTTACACAACGCCTCTCCTCATAGGCCGGAAGTGGCTGTGCCCTGCCAGAAAGCAGTAGAAAGAGACGTATGGCGCCTGGGGTGGTACTGCTGCTGCCTATAGCTCGCTGCATCGCCACAAATAGAATAATATAGAGGCTATTTTAAGAGCTACAGTACCTACACAATGCTGCAACAGCACTACTTGGACATGTGACCCCAAACTGTACAGGCCACAGTAGGTAGGGCAATGGTTTTCAAATGAAGTGCACAATATACAAGTCGTAGCGTGAAGCCTGATGAAAACGATCTTGCCCGACATGTAAACCCTCACACCGTCTGCCTGCCCGGGCAGTTTAGTCCTCACAACAAGGGTATACACTATGCAAGATGATAGAAATGTCACCGCTCACATGTTTGCGGTGAATGACTGTTGACAAGAAAACACAGTGCAGCTCAGCTCGTTTGCACTGTTTTGTGTGCCAATGGATAGCAAGAGAGGGCGTAAGCGAACTATGAGAATGCAGCTGACAGACAGGATTATGGCACGCCAATTTTGAGAGTTGGAGGTAAACTGCAATTCTTGTAGTTCTCGCTACAGACCAGGCAGCCACAGTTGAACTACTACTGTAGGCTCAGACTACCCAGAACAGACTGAATTTTGTCAGAAATGTATCACCGTACAACCGTCATGTACGTCCGTTATGACATTCGGTCTGGAGCAGGTAATCGCTCTTCGCTCCCCCGTGTACACTGCGCGGAAAAATCATGCCCGTTAGCAAGCCTAAATTAGTCCTCTAAGATAAGTAATGCCGCTCAGAAGTCTGGTGAAAAACGGCCTCATATCGCACAGCGTGTGCCAAGCTTTACAGGCAGGGGAAGTGATTGTTTGGAGAGAACAGAGAATGTATATAATACAGCTGTTTGTGAGTATACAGGGAGAGGTTAGTGACATGCAGGGACAGGGTTAGAACAACACGCTGCCTATTGTCACTTCACTTACCACTTTCCATCGTTCCTTGACTAGGGCAAGCACGCTCAGAATGTCAGCTTGTTCCACTCCCCCACTCATGCTGTCAGTGGACCAGGGCTGCTGCTCTCTGTGCTTCCCCAACAACCAGTGACCTCAGACCGCTCCGGGCATCTGGTCCCTTCTGAAGAACCCTACAGACGCCCAAGAGAGACACAAAACCCCAAGGTTTTACAATAGCTATTACAACTATAGTCAACATTTAACGACATGGAAAGGTACAGTAATATTGGTGGTAATAATAATGTTTTTTGTTTTTGTTTTAAGATGATGTTTCACTGTGGAAAATGGCATTCAAAAAGAAGTTTAAAGCTCTGATCATTAGCTCTAAAACACAGCAACACACAGTAATGATTTTCAACAAACATACACTACATGGCTGAGTCTTTGATTGATGAATGTGAATAATTAAAGTGTAATATATAAAATGTATAATATAAAATACAGGCTAAACATGTTTCATTTTTTTTAATACAAGCAGGCAACTGAATTACAGTGTAACGTAAGAATGCGAGTGAATGTGAACCCCTCAGCTTTGGGGCATGATGTTAATCCATGGTCAGACCATGCTGTCACAGCTGTTACTACCAGCTGTCTTTCAGGACAAGCTCCCTCCGTGTATCTGGCAATACTGATGAGTATTAGTGCACTTCTAAAGGACCCTCTAAAGAAAGCAAACCCAAGTCTCACATTCCAAAAGGCTGCAGTTAGTTTTATCAGTCAGTGCAACATACTGTATTTTGCCTTTCTACGCCTAGCCTAATTGTAAAACAGATTTTATAAGCCAATATGCATCTCAAGTGTTCTCTCATTAGTTTCCACAGGAAAAGACCAAGTGACCATGCGCTGAGGTTCTCACCTATCACAACACATGTTCTTTGTTTAAGTCTGACCAAAGGTTATTTAAGGCCTATATACTTTGCTGTACATCTCATGATATATTTGTGTCTTAGCACTTTTGCAAAACAATAGACTAAGGGTTGAAAATGTTTTTTTTCTCTATTATACAACAGTGAGTGGTGTCACTGATAATCATTTATCTGGGGGGCACACTAGCTTCCTCTACTCAGGCTTCAAACACAAGCTCAATATGCAAACCAACCCTGCCATGCATAGCATTATACAACAAACCTTCAAAACACCTTTTGGTTAAAGGCAGGCCACGATCTTTAGGTCACAATCAATCCCACCATGCAGGAGGATGAGAATGACATGTGTGGTTAAACTAGATAACAGTGAAATAAAGCACATGAAACTTGACCGAAGGTTAGCAGACACTGAAGTGACCTTGACTCAGAAGCATCTTTCCCATTCTCAGTTAGAGAACAACTGTACAGGATGACACTGAACTCTATGAACCCTTAGCTGGCTAGATGGCTGGCTGGCAATTTAATTTAGGTTTCAGACGAGATCATGAAACAATTGATGCAATAAGAAAGGCAATAATATTAAGGTGTGTTTCCCATTAGAAATAAATATCACTGGTCCAGTACTAGAAAATGGCCAACTACATCTTAGACTTAACTCCAGACAGACGAGTCCAACTGTTTGAGTATATAGGAAAAAAACGTGCTTGTAAGCACAAGGCATAATATCCATGTAATATTCCTACTCGGCCCTCAGATGAACTGGGTGTACTCTCGCAAAGAAACCAAATGAAATCAAGTAAATCAATAAAAAGATATACAAAACACACAAAAAACATAGGGTTCCGGAACGATTAACAACCTCTGGATATTTTATTGTGGGAACTTCAAGGTCACTCTGCATGCATGTATTATATTTCAAGAGTTTTCTGCCATGTGATACTATTGTGAGAAAACCACATGTAAGCTATTGTTATTAACAGCTCGACAGCCATGCATCTTGTTTCTTAGTCAACGGCTGATATGTTTGAAGGGAGCAGTGATGCCCCAAAAGTATGAAAAACACTATTCCATTTGGTGAACAGTGAAATCCCAACTTCCCACGTTACCTATTTGCTTATAAATAGCATTAACGCAGCATGCAGTGAAATAAAATACAATGAAAATGTTAAATATTTGAGCCACAGGCACACATACGCCATTAGAGAATCATTGATTAAGTTGCTTACTGGAGATGGGATACCCTTCAGTATTACCCACCCACTCGTCAGAGCAACCCCTGAGTGCAACAGCAGACCAGATAACTGCCTTTCTGCAAGTCAGCAGGCCAGAGACACTAAACCTCAAACACACACAAGCGCACACACACGCACACAAGCGCACACACAGTGAATAATCTCACACCTAGCAGGTGAGCAAGCCATCATACTCCCCCTCCCCCACTCCTATGTAAAGTGTCATCAATTAAAATTCTGGGGTTGCAGAGTTTGGACCGATGTATACCAACAGACCATTCCTGTCTCAATGAATCATGCTTTCAGACCCGGCATCTCCATGGCGACGATGGTGCAGAGAAATATTCATTTGCAGACAGTGGCTTGTTGTATGCTTGCCCTTTTGCTCTGCTAGAAGCTGCAACTTTATGGCTAGCTAAAGCAATAGGAAACAACACCGTTCAGAATATTCCTCTGGCTTTCTACCTGGGTACACAGCCACAACAGTAAAGTGACACTTTGTTCAGTATACATATAACAGAAAAACTCAAACTGGCAGCTTACACATGTTGAAGAATAAGTCTCCATGAAGTTCTCAAATCTATACTTACACTCATAAAAGTGGACATATGCAGTGATTACTTCAAAGAGCTTTTTTTACTTGATCTAACCCAAATCATTTACATATTTGCCTTTTCAATTGTGTAAATTAAAGCGTTCGGTTTCACCTAAAGTAAAATGAGGTATTGTTGGTCTAATGGAAATATCTACTTTACTTCAAGCTGTTTCTTTCGTTCCAGTTCGAGTCACGTGACTATGACCTTTCAAAGTTAAGTTTTGTTTTGTCCCCTAACCCTACCCATAAGCCTATCACTAATTAGAGGGAGGTGGAGGAATCTCTGTGTCTTCCAGTGGTCATCCACATGTTTCTCCTTCTAGGAATGTTTCCTACTCTACTCCAGAGAGGATTTTGTTCCTTTCCCTGCATAAGTCCTACCAATCACTACCTACATGCAGCATCACATATATATTTTTTAAGATATCAAACTGTCTTGTCAGCAACCACATCTTATTAAATAGCCCACTTGCTTCTTATATTTAAATTGTTTTTTGTTTTTTTCTATATATAACTAAATCCCTTTTAATAGGTGTGCCAGCGCACAAAGGGTATCATATTGCCACAAACCTATACACTTCCTCAATCACCTAACCCTAACCCTATTTTTAACCCTAACCCTTATTTAAAGAGAAATAAATACTTAATTCAAAGAGCGAACTTTCTGGTAAATAAAATTATTGAGTTTATGATATTAAAATATTTACATTGGATGAAAAGTAAAAAAAGATATGGTTTTATTACAAAAATTACTTTGACTTAAACTAATTTTATGATTTGATAAAAACTAAAGAAATTAGATGTAACAAGTTGACGCAATTATTTTACTTTGGTCCAAAGTATCACTCTTATCAGTGTATGTGCAGACATGAACACCACCATATGAATGACAATAGTTAGGTAAATAAACTAATTTAAAGCCCACAAACATCCCCACAGGTAAACAAAAATGTATTCAGGTCAATACAATGTTTAAGTCATGTGACTTGACTCCTGAAGCTGGAGGAGATGAAAGGCCTACTCATCTGACAACTCTGTGCAGGACAGACTTTGGAGAGCAGCCAGTATAGGCCATATGAGGAGGCCATTCTGTCTTCTTCCAGCTCACATCAAGCCTCCAGGAGCACTCACAAATTCTAGACTAGATACCTGGAAATACCTGCACTCTAGTGAATTTGTGTCTAATGAGAATATGTACTGGGTTGTGTTTATATTACATCCATCCACCATTTGTTTTTTAATTACATTTTTTCAAATAATTAGTAATTATCTCATTTAAAATGTAATAATTCATTTGTAAAAGTATATTTCTAAATAGAATGGAATGCTGTCACACAAGAGTATTTCAGTGTAATAACGACACGGCAGTAATGACGACACTGGAGGGGAATGCAAACACGGCGTTGCTCTGCACATTACTGTGTTCATGTGTAAGCTTTTGCCCGGTGAACTGGAGAGAGCTGTTGCGTAGCGAAGGGTAGCCATACGATTTACTGTAGCGCTACACGCACATAGACACAGGCCACGTTATCATCCCGCTTGGCGTGGAGGTTAGCTGTGAACATGAAGATACACTGAATGCATGTCTTCTTTAGCGGTTGCAGTATCTTAAATATACAAATCACCACAAAGCGACATATTGAGAGTGAGACCCCACTGACCACCACTGTAGCCTATACCATATTTGTTTAATAGGCTCGGGCTCGGCTATAAATATTGTAGTAAGTATCCATACCTTAGGTTCTTGCTCCAATCCTTGATCCGAGAGGAGCCGGGTGTGGTTACAAAAAATCCTCTACGTTAGGAGGCTGTGGCAAATACGTCGAGGTTTTTTCCATAGCGAATCAACTGCCAGCTGGGTCGAGGCTATAGCGTTAACGAAAACGTGCGATTAGAAATAATGACGTTCGTGTAATGCCTTTGGACGTTGTTGGCTTTATCATTCGCTCTGTCACCTCAGCATCTCTCTCGATCGCTGCAGATCCGTGACGTTACGACTCTCTGGCGATCAACCTACCTTGCGCGCACGTCCACATTTCGATCCCCCTCGCAACAGCTCGGGTGAGCGTGCCCGGGTTTTTAAAGCTCGTTCATGGATCATCAAATCATGGTCCGTGAGCGCGCATTTATTTCGCTCAAAGAAATACATAACGGTTACATATTCAACGTTTAGTCTGTTCACTAACGTGTTCTAGCATTAGGCGACTTTTGTACAAATTCAGAAAATGGTATGGTCTTTCTTTTCAGGTGTCAAAATATTGCTGCAGGACACCTCTAGCTTAGGGGGCAAGCAAGGAAATGATGGCTATATTTGGAATGCAGCCTAACTAGACAATTCTCCTTTTTGGCGGATGCATTGAGAGATTGGACTAGATATTGAGGGAAATCAGAAGTAATATATTATAATGGGCTAATTAGCTTGTATCAAATTGGACTTTGATGCATTATGATACAATGACTGATTTCTGCAGCTAACTTGTTAATGGTCGTCACAAGCTTACTCTCCAGCCCATTAGGTGGCGATATCAATTGAAAGACAAACGGAAGAAGAAGAGTACGTGCTGACCTGAGTCAACATTTAATTCTTTAAAATTTGTATATTTTCCATATAACACCTGCGGGTGTCCTCTTTTTAAGTATAATTTGTTTTAATTTCCACCAGAATCTATTGGTGACGATAATAATGCTCCTTAACGGGAGTAATTTCTCCAAAATAAATCAGAAGTAGACGATGCGTCGACCAGTGACGTTCCAGTGTACAACCGGTCAGAGCAGTCAGAACGAGCTAACAGGCTAGCCCCGCTGTTGCTGCTGCCGAGGGAACCTGCGGAGCCTTGAATGAAGATCGCACCTCGGCGCATCTCTTGGCCGCGATGGAGGGAGCAACGACGGCCTGAGTCTTAGCTCTTAGCTATGTAGCTGGTTAGTCGACTGGATGCCCAGTTCGTGTTAGTCTGCTTCGTGTCTTTCTTCCCGCCCCTAGTCGCTAGCCTTTCTTCCCAGGACAGTATAGCATCTAGCCCGCCCTCTCGCCACTACAGGAGGATGCTGAAGCTGTTTGGTGCGCTGGTTGTCATCGGGTTGGCCCTGGCGTGCATAACCTCCTGGGTGCTGGAAAGCTATGACACGGGTTGGCACCCTAAGCGGAGTGTTAACCAGCCCTCTGAAGGCGATGGAGAAGAGACCAACGGGAGTTTACCACCGTTTCCAGGCGGGGAGTTAAATAATATATTCTGGTTTGTACAGGTGAGGCATAGCCTACTTGTGTCGTTAGCTAGCTGAGACATGTTAGCTGTCATGTGTCCTCGGTTTACTAGTTGACTGTAGTCCAAATGTAATGGTAGTCTAGGGTTTATTATTTAGCTCACCATTGCATTAAAGTGCAGTATAACTGAATAGGATATGTGTTTCTGGCTCGGATACGAGGCAGTGTTCTGTGTGTGATACGTGCAAATGTGACATTTGACCCTACTGAATGGGGTCATAAACAAACAAGTGGGTGGGGTCACCTGTGTGCTCAGTGGGGCCATAGATTGAAACAGACTTTATACTCAGTTGCGGCACATACAGTAACAGGATAGCTTTACTAAAGAGCAGGATACACAATGGGCATCTGTGATCATTTATTTTATTCTATATTATTATATTGCTCTATTTATGTCATATAACCTGTCAATAAACAAGTCGACATTTTGCTCATAAACCCTGACTTTGATTTTTTTTTGTCAAGGTGTCAGATATTCACATTAGCCGATTTCATGACCCAAGACGCATTCCAGATTTTGAAAAGTTCTGCACTGACACAATTGAAGTGATAAACCCAGCTATTGTTCTTGCCACAGGTAATTGTAGTTGTCTTAGTTAGCAGAACCTGCTTGTGAAATCATTATATGGAATGTGGCTAGCCATTAGCTGTTAGCCGTTGGACGTGTGTGAAAAGGGTTTCATTATGAAATCATTGAAAATCATATCATAAATCTATGATATGACTTTATCTTCATCACAGGAGACCTGACAGATGCTAAAACAGAGAGTAAGGTGGGGTCACTTCAGCATGAGGTGGAGTGGCAGGCCTATCACAATGTACTTAAGAAGTCCAGAGTGATGGAGCGCACTAGATGGATTGACATCCGTGGAAATCATGGTGAAAACCACATCACTTGTTCCCTCTTTGTCAATGCTTGCATATGGCTCATTCTGAATTGAAAAACCAGCCAGTAGAAGGAATCCATTATCTAGTCTGTCTCCTCACTGCTCCAGATATTGGATGTGAAACCAGATATCTCTACGTTATCCCTGTCCAACAAAAAATCAGTTATATTGAATCCACGTGGCTTTTAAAATCAATTAAAAAATAAAATATCCAAATTGATGTGTGTCCTGACCGTTTTTGAGTATTGGTTTCTGGTAAAGATGCATTTTGGTCATTATTATTGTCACAACATGAGGAAATGTGTCTTGACTTCTATGGATTCCTTTTAGAATTACAATCTATATAATATATAATTTAGCAGACACTTTTATTCATAGGCTTCATGAAAGTAGCAACCATTAGGCTATCCTAACCTAGTCTTCAGTAGACACTTATTTAGTGTGGGTCATCATCTGTGTCCCCCTGCTGCTCAAACATGCTGGTAAATATTACAGTTGGTCTCTCTCTTCCAACAGATGCCTTCAACATCATTTCATTGGACAGTGTAAACAACTATTACAGGTTAGTGTTGTTTGGTCAATAATAGTAATACCTAACTCAATACAGTGGGTGAAGGATAATTGACTTGAATTCAGACTTTCATCTTCATCTTAGTGGAACACAAGTGTTAAGTAAGGGTATTGCCTTCTTCATATAAAATTCCAATTGTTATGCCATTTATTCACAAATTAACAAATGTGATATTGTTTAAGTTTACTACATATTTATCAACAGTGGACATGAATTCAGAGCTAAGCTAAATTTGGAGTATGCGCCCCCCTTTGACTCATGAATTCCATAGATGTTTGGTTTTGAATTACATTTCCATGCTCTTGGTGTAGCCAAATGCTGTAAGTGACTGGAACATTATAGAATGTAGCCTTTATAAATCTGTAATAAGTATGTGCCTGCCTTTTTAAAATAAGAGTAGTAGCTGTTTGTTGAAGCTTGTTGTGTGTTTATTGCTGCTACTGTAGCTGCCATCTAGCTGTAGACTTGTATGGGGATGCCTCTGAAATTGAAATTAGGTTTTATGCATTATTATTGTTGCTCTTAAAGGTGCTCTATATAATATTTAAAACCATAATATAGCAGCAAACAAATGTGTAACAAAACTTAATTTAAATTTAATTTGAGTAATCGCGTCATGAGCAGAGAATGCTATAGTTCTGAGAGAATGATCTCAAACTCCCTCTGTGTGTTCTAATCTGATCTCCTCTGTCATTGGTGTGTAAAGTCATATGGCTGTGTGTGTTGGAGATGCTGTTGCTCTCGTATGAAACCTAGTAGCAGAAGGTCATATGGCATCACTTTAAGGCTGACTGATGTCTTTGATATTGAGGTTTATCTTCTGCAATATAAATGTTCTTTCTTATTCATTCCTTGTCCGCTTTATTAATGTATGTATTTCCCAACAGAACAGTATATTTTGGCTTAATCCCAAACTGTGTTTCCGCTTACTGTATTTCTTTAGGAAGTACTCAGCTAATCAGAAAGTGGGCTCCTTCCATTATGTTCACCAGACTCCCTTTGGCAACTACTCTTTCATCTGCGCTGATGCCACACTCACACCTGGACCCAAGAGGCCTTACAATTTCTTTGGTATTCTGAACCAGGTATAGAGTTATGTTTGTCTCTGTACTTCCATTTGTATTCCTTAATGGAGCTGAATATATTACATCATTTACTTAGAAATGCCATAGACATCCATCAGTTATCAGGGGAATGCTCTGTGAGAATGACTGCTCTGGTTGATAGTCCCTGTTTATAAGATTGTTTAGATCTCTCACAATGCCCAAAGATCCTGATCAATCAGTGCCTCTTTCAGCTGATTGCTCCGGCAAAAATACATTGCCTGAGACTCACGTGAATGCTCGCACACAGCAAACCAGTTTGCCAATGGGCTTCACAATGGCAGACCTACGGGCTCCAGAGGGAGGGGGCAGAGGATGAGTGGATGGGTTTTTGGTTGAAATATTGCTTTCCTTTTTTTTTGGATAGCACTGGTTGCAGCTCTCAAATCCTACCAGCAGCAGCATTCATTTAAAACACTTGAATTTAAATAGAAATAAAAAAAAAAAAACATTTAATTTCACAAAAAAAAAAACTATACATAATTAGTTGGACGTTTTTTTTTTTGTGGAAGTCGAAAGAAATAAGTTAGCTTCTACTTCCAAGTTAAGAGATGACTGCAGCAGTTCAGCCAGAGCATCAGCTGTTTTGTTTATCTTAAGATAAGATACTGATAACTTCTCTTTATGCTGCAAATCAGTGAATCAGATTTTGCAGCAGATGCAAATCAGTGTAAAGCATATAGAATCGTTCTAATGAAACTGCCACTGTTATTTTTCCTTCCGGATGCATCAGTAAAACATTGACGTCTGACAACCAGTATAGCTGAAAATCGCAGGAACCGGTCAAAACATTATGGAGTAGCAAGTTACTGTGACCAAACTGTGTTCGTCTGCCAAACAGACTCAAATGGAGCTGCTGGCAACATTCAAGGCTGAGAGTGGCAATAGCAACCAGTCTATCTGGTTTGGCCACTACACCACCTCAACTGTCATCTCTCCTTCTCCGGGGGTTCGACAGATAATGAGGTAACAAATATGGGTGTGGTAGTTTGTGTCAATATTTAACAACCAGTTCCACTGTCCTACTTAATCTGTAACACTGTCAAGGACATGGGTTTGTTTTCCTCACCTTTATTATACATACATGCTGTATATAGGTCAAACAGACAAAAACACCCTCTATAAATAAATGTACTGTATACATAACCACCACAGTTTTGATCATAAATGCCATCTATCATGCCAAACTTTACCGTTATCAGCGCTGATGTAAATATATGTGTCAGTGTAATGTTAATAACTTTCAGTCCAATATTAAAACACACTGTTCTTCCTCAATAGCTAATTGCTTACAGTGTTTTAGTAAATCTTTTAATTGGATTTTGATGTCCGTATCTATGCACTGTGTGTGTGTAGCTCTGCTGTGGCCTATTTATGTGGTCACCTGCATACTCTGGGGGGATGGATGCCTGTCCTCCATAGCAGACACCCCCAAGGTACCCTAGAGCTGGAGCTAGGAGACTGGATGGACAACCGCAGGTGTGTGGCTTCTGTCTGCCTTGTCTTCCGTCTGTCTATTCTGCCGTTACTCCTCACTGGCGCCTCCCATTTCCCTCTGCGCGTCTACGCGTGTGTGAGCTTGTACGAGCGTTTCCTCTTGCCTCGCACCCCAGGTACAGAGTGCTGGCCTTCGACCATGACTTGTTGAGCTTCGCCGACCTCACGTTCGAGCGATGGCCAGCGGTGCTCATCACCAACCCCAAGGAGGCGCAATACCTCCACCCCGGAGTGGAGCCCCTGGGGCGGATACAGCAGTCGACCCACATCAGGTGTCTCCTCTGTGTGTGTGTGTGTCCTCCTGAAATCCTAACAACACTCTGGCTCTGCTACATGTATCTTGTTCATCAACAGATAACAAAGCATGCAATGCCATCTGTCTCTCTGTTATGGATTAGTAGCACCTGCTTTTATCTTCCTGTTGCTTTTAAACACAACGTTATCACAAGGTCCAATTCAGAGAAAACCAGGGACTGGTTTACAGGTGACGCCTGGAGAATAAAACGGGTCTAATGTTTGTTCCGGCCCTCCTGCAGGATCTTGGCCTTCTCAGAAGCACCGATCATAGAGGTGCTCGTCAGTGTAGACGGAGAGCTGATGGGTACAGGCCGGTCAGCCGGGGGGCCGCTGTATGTGGTGTCATGGGACCCCTCGCTGTACCTTACTGGGCTGCACACCATTAAGGTTAAAGTGAAGGTAGGCAGAGAGAGGTGTGTGTGTGTGTATGCTGGTAATGTGGAATATTAGCATTGGCCAATTTCTGGTTTGTTTTGAATGTATTGTGTGTACAGTAGGTAGTTTTTCTTTGCCGCATGAATGCCAAGCGCCTGCCATGCCTTCGCATGTCTCAGGACTCTGTGGGCCGGTGGGCGGTGCGAGAGCAGCAGTTCACCATGGAGGAGGCTCTGACCCCAGGCTTTGGCCTGGTGCAGTCCTTCATCCTGCTGACGGACCACTACATCCTGGGCAGGGTGGCCTTCCTGCTCACCATGCTGCTCAACATCAGCCTGCTGCTGATCTTCAGGGTCCTGCCTGTCCCCCCAAGCAGAGGTAACCCCCCCCTCATTGTCCATGCAATGCCATGTTTAACACTTACTAAATGGTTTGTATTTAATATATGATGACAAAGTTGTTCTTCCAAAATTGGCATTTTAATTTGCCTTGTGTTATGTAGTTGGATAACATTTAGGTAAGTTAGTATTATTGTTAATGTCACAGAACTAGATGTTAAAGTGGGATGTACTTAGTCACCACTAGAGGGCAGTAGATAGTCTCCAGAACAGAAACTAATTGGAGCTAAGCCACCCCACCCTCCCTGTCTCTCTCAACACAAGTTGACTGCACTGCTGCTTGCACTGAAGACCGACCCCCTGCCATACATGGACAAACAGGTGGGGCTCAGCCATCGTCCAGCATTTAACACAGAAACACAAACAGACAGGACACTGTGGCACAGTCAGCCCTTCCGACAGCAGATTTGAACATGTGAAACACGGGAATCATTTCTGATATGTCAACTGTGGTTTGTCTAGCGTTGGCCTCACAAGTCTGCATGTCCCTCCATCTGGTCAGTAAAGTGGACACATTCTACTATTCTCTGCTGCTGTTCAACCTGTTCACCGCCTTAGGTGAGCTCAATTCCTTTTAGTTTGTTTGCTTCCCCAGAATTTTCTAGGTCCTGAAACAGGATGATGATGCATTAATCTGTTGTACATACTGTATATTCTGTGGTATTGTGTTCTACTACGTGCCTTGGGTTCATTGTGCTTTGTTAGATTAACATTACATCTTAAAACATCTAGGGTTATTCATACAGTATTTGACATCATTTCACTTTGAGTGAACTTGGTTAGTTTGGACAAGAGAAACATGGATTCTGACAGGCCTGTCATGAATGGTTTTCCCCCCTTTTTCCACATTGTAAAGTCGATTAACTTGGCTTGTTTGACTGACTTGTTTTGCGATCAGGACAGAATGTTTTCCAAGTGGTTTTGTTTGTTCTGTTCTGCCATGTTGATCTCCCAGTGTACCCTGAGCTGTTAAAATTAAGATCTAATGTCTTGACTTTCTTTCTAAGGCCCATGGTTTGTAGGCGAGCTGATTGATGGCCACAGTGGCGCCTGCTTTTCCTTTGGGGTGTTCGTCGACGGACACTTTCTGGAAGGCAGTCTGACTTACGTTATTGGCGTCTTTCAAGTAAGGCTGGCCCATTTGTTTTCCCCTATGCTAATAATGTTCTGTTAGTAGTGTTATCGCCAGCACAAACCCTCTGTACTGCCCCTCTCCTCTAGCTGGTGTTTTTTAACATGCCCCTCACCGGTTACCTGTGCTGGAGCCTCCACCAGCGTTGCCGCGGCAACACCTTCCGATCCCACTTCCTGCGGCCGGGCTGCCGCGGCCGGACTGTGGCGGTTCACGCGCTGATGTCGCTGCTGCTGGCCTGGCAGGCCTACTCCTGCCACTTCCTGCTGGAGACCTATGGCCTCGTGGCCTTCCTGCTGTCTCCGGTGCGCACGTGGGCGCTGGGGCTCGCCCTTCTGCTCGCCTACCACGCCTGGACATCCCCCGCCCCGCGTCTCCTTGACAACAGCAAGAGAGGCTCTCTTTCTTGACAGTAATCCCACTGTGCTGCCTGCCATGGTGGTTACATGTTGCCATCTTTGTCCCCTCTCACGCCGTTTACATACTGGATGCGTAGTTTTGTATGCAACCACAATGCAACATTCAACGCCGCTACACTTTCTGATTAGTTGGTATCCATGGAAGTGCTAGCAGGTCCCAGTAAGCTAATTTAACGAAAGCTGAAAGAAACTGACATTGCTCCAGGTAATATGTGGTTATTAACCCAGTGCAATTTTCACCAATAAAACGAACCACAGCTGTATTTTAGGTACAGCCAATGCCTGCGTAGCCCTTCAGCTGACGCTACTTCACGTAAAGCAATGTTGCAAGCTCTATGCTGCGCTCCATAGGAAATTAATGGAATTCCTGTGAAAAGGTACGCAACTATGCATCCAGTATAAGGGGCGTTACACACTTGAGTCAATGACCCCCTCCATTCACCCGCTTCCTTTCTATCAATACCACTTTATATCGCTCACACTACCTTTTAGATAGTATTGTTTATTATGCATGTCATAGCTCAGCAGAACACATTCCTATGAGCAGGCTGTACAATGTTTTAAAAATGGAGAATGGAGAAGAAATGTATTTCCAGTTATAAAATTAACTTCACCCATGTGAGGGCTGGTCCACTGTGTGATGCAGTTGACAGAATCCGTGAGGTGTATTCTGCTTTCGTTTTAACTGAATATTTAAGCCGGCTCAATGACTTCAATTAAAGCACTTTTTGAAGTGTTGCCTTGGCTGCCAAATGCTACTGCCACCACTGCCAAATGCTAAGTAAGAAAGGCACTACCTTTCAATTTTCCCCTTAACCTAGTTGTTCACTATGAAAGGCTGAATGTGCCAAAGCATCCCTCATTTTACCAACCTACACATACCATAGGAATGAGGAAAGGGGGTATTTTCTGATAGTTCCCTTTACAGGTCTTAGGCCAGAGTCATGTAAAAGAGAGCACCACCAACAGAAGTTAAACATTTTCAACCGTCACATGGTTCAGTTCCATGAAGTTCTTTGTGGGCAATCTGAATCGATAAATACAGATGCATAACTGCAATTTATGGTAATTGGTAGTCAATAGATGCATCTGGTCCACTGGAGTGAATAGAGTTGACGTGACCATGGCTCTGGGTTAGGCATTTGGTGAATATCACTTTGATGATGGTGACAAAGCCTAAATGTACTTAGTTTTTGGTATAACTTGTATACGAGTGTGAAGTCCCTTCACATAGCTTAAATGATCAGTATTGCTGTAATTCTCACTGGAATGTTTTTGTTAACATACCCACAAGCAATCAAGCACTGTTTCCCTTGGACTATTTGGTTCTGAACTGTGGTTCTGTACATACACATAAAAGCAGGTCTCACACAAACAAAGATCACTAGAAAACCACCATCTTGTTTCTCAGGAATGTGAGCCCTTGAACGGTAGGCTGTAGTGTTTCAGGAACTGACATGTTTTTGTACTCCCATAGTAGCTCAGCAAAAAATAATGTTGGATGATGCTCGGTGGCTTAAAAGTACTGAATGTGACAGCTGTGGTGAAATGAAGTTATATTGTAATTATGCATTTTATTTATTCTGAATGTATTGTGGAATTTTCTTATGTTTGTGAACTGGTAATGGGCATAGAGCAATCATACATCGGATCTGGTTTGGGACAGGGTATGGGTATTCCCAAGTTTTGAGGATAATGTCATTGCTTCATTTTTGCATGATTTATTTTCCTTTTGTGATGGTGTGCAAGCGAAATAGACTACTATTGTTGAATTTAGTCTTTCAGTCTGAATAGAGCAGAAAATGGACATTGTGGGAGACCCACTCTTCCACAGAAGAAAAATGCTCAAATGGTAGTAAGCCATGCTCTGTACATTGTTATAGATGTGTCTATAATGTAAGATGTAGAAACATTGTAAAAATGTGGTTGTTCAGAGCCATGTTTTCAACAGCACATTGGGAAATTCCTACCATAAGACAGGATTTCAATTTAGACTACACAGATTCTGTTTTGTAATAATATATACCATAAGCAATTTTTTTTCCTCCCAAATTCATATTGGATGTGGTTCATGTTTATTTTTCTGAGATCCAGTATTTAATGGATTTGAAGGGTAGTTGCACAACCTGCATTTTTGTTGTGCTATTTACCTCACGTTTCATTATTACATTACCATTGACACTGTTGGACTTGCAGAGAAAAGCTTAAATCCACATGGTTCCTGTGGTTAGAGCACTTGAATGACATTACACACCTGCCACATCTTTAGTTTGTGAAAAATAAAATTACCATGTTTTTTATTGTTAATGGTTTATAGTGCTGTGAAATAAACTGTTCATTACAGTAAATAATACATTTGAGTTTGAGATCAACATGAAATGAATCATCTTACATGTGCATTCAAATGATATTTTATAAGATTATGTATTTTATTTAGTGATCAACATGAAATTATTAAGTTTACATGTGCATTCAACTGATATTTTATATGTATTTTATTTAGTGATAGGCAGCATTCAATATTACAAATAAATTAAGTTATTTAAAATGTGTAAATCAGTACAATATTTAGTCAACATTTACCATACTGATGTTCATAGTTACAGCATGACCAGGTGTATTCCCTATGGCATTCAGTCAGAACTCACAGTATGTAGCCTAGGTTACTGTGATTCAGTCTGATATCTTTATAATTTGCTTGCCAATGTTTCCACCTTCCATCATGGAGCAAAATGCCACTGCAAAAACGAATTAGGCAATCACTCAACTTCCACAGCAAGCCAAAGCAAAACAATATAGTAGAAGTGAATGATGAAAGGAAAACCCACATACCTCCCATGTTATCAATGCCAGTAACCATAGTTTCCCAGACCTAAAAGTGGACATGTACTGTTTATCATACAGATATAGAACATTTCATGCAGAAAACCTTTTTAAAAGCAAGTAAAGGGAAACATGCTATACATAATGCACTGCATATAGAAAAATGTCTCTTATCCTGGCTCATGTAATTGTGTTCTTACCCTAATTTGCCCTGACTTAATCCACTGGCTGAGTTGAAGAAGGGCGGCCTCCATTTTGTCCATGTAGTTGAGAACCATAAATCGCTCTCTGGTGATCCTCTTGTTTTGCAGAGCCTTCTGGGTCTCCTCACTAAGAGCAGCAGGGTAAGGCGTGTCCTTGTTGTACTGGGATATCTGCCCGCACAGGATAACATGACTGCCATTGTTCATCTGAATGGAGAAAGGGGGTCAGTGAGAAAGTGTTTAGAAAAGGGATAATAAGTTGGTCGGGATTCATCAACACAATGGGCAATATCATTCTTCTGTACAATTAAGGCAGGGTCAGCCGTTCTCGAGAACGCTTGCTAACTGCTATCTTCTAACTCAAAACAAAAATGCCTCTTCCTTCAATGCCATAGGGTACTCCTTGAAAAGCTCTTCCCCACACACTGAACACATTGCAAAGGGTAGGGTATTGTTGTGAGCGGTGTACGCTACTTTGTGTTCCCATTTAGAGCCAAGGCTACGTAGATGTACCAGATTATTTTTACAGCACGCAAAATTGTAAAATAGAGATATTTGGTGAATTTGACTAAATGTATATTATCTTACAGTCAACTGACTACACCTTTTAATGCACAGGACATACTGTAGTAAAACATTTTACACAACCATGATATAAAAACACTAAAATATTGAATCTAAAACATGACACAATTTCAAAGTGATGATGTTCTGGACACATACAGTACCTGTGATATTACAGTATCACTAATGGGTCCTCCTACATTGTCAAAATAAACGTCTATCCCGCCAGGACAAGACTCCCTCAGCCTCGCGGGAACATTCTCCTGCCTATAGTTGATTGCTGCAGAGAAGCCCAGTTGATCTGTCAGAGCTCTGCACTTTGCTTCTGAACCACAGATCCCCACAACCCTCGTACAACCATCCAGATGACCAATCTGCCGAAAAACAACGGTTTATATATTTGGTCTGAGATTGTAGTGTCGGGACACACACAGAATTCTGCATTAATCATAGGTGATCAACTTTTGTTAAAGCTTTCTACCATTTAAAACTATACAAAGTAAGTTCACAATTTTTTAACCTGGCTTCTCACTCAAACTAGAGTGAATATATAGCTGGCAAAGTGTAATACACTAACTATGAAATTAATTACATGCGGGAAAGCAATGCAGCCTTGTAATATATTGTACTTGCCTGTCCAGCGATGGAGCCACAAGCTCCGGCAGCCCCACTCACCACCAGGGTCTGATTGGCCCCTTTTGTCACATGACCCTTCTCTCTAATGCCCAAGAGTGCAGTGAGGCCTGTGATGCCAACTGCCCCCAAAAAGTAGGATAAATGTCCATCAACCAACTGTGGGTCAACCTAGAGTAGAATATAATCAAATCATCAACTCAATAGTAATAGTAACAGAAAAACACACCGTGCTCTAAATAACCTTTTTAACTAATGTACCTCACAATATATAGTATTATTTAGTGCCAGTGTCAAGTACTACAGTATGAGTTATGATGCACCTGTTGAGCTACAGTACAAATAACCCTGCGGCAGGAATCGTTCTATTAAGTAACTATTACCATAACAAATATATATTACCTTCTGTAAGACACTCCCTTTAACAACATTGTGGGTCTGCCATGGCCAGTTAAATGAAGTGACCACATCTCCTTCTGTGAGGCCATCACAGCAACTGGACTCTACTACACCGACACCCCCACCGTCAACACACTCTGACAACTCCCATGCAGTCAGATACTCTGCTCCTGTGTCGTCATTCATACGACATCGCTGAGACATCACGCGCGCGCGCGCGCGCACACACACACAGACAGACAGACAGACAGACAGACAGTTAAATAGGACTTTCCCACCTCTGTGACATATATTGGCCTATAAAACGAAGTTCTGTATTTTTCCCATTAAATATTGGACTGTGAAATAACGTTTGTATTAGTACTAATACAAACGTTAGGCTAAGTACTACTTATCTGATTACATGTATAGCAAATATTTCAACCAAGATGTCATACTGTAGGCTACCTTACTGTAACCTACAGACAGGTAGACAGCCACTGCTACATGTCTATTTGGCTGGTCATCATTTTTACAAAAAAAAAAAAAAAAAAAAAAAAAAAAAAATTATTCAAAACACACA
>JAODUK010047602.1:5000-15543 GCA_027564635.1 Typhlichthys eigenmanni
ACCGCTCATATCAACAAAGCCATAGCACTATGCTTTGCGTCACAATGCATTTCTATGTGTGAGGCTGCGCCACGGAAGACCGTGGAGCGATACTGTTTTGATTTGAGCAGGAAGTTAGCAAGAATGACTAACCCTGCCGTTAAGTGTGTTAAATAATACAATTAAATAACTATTATAACAAAAGTTCCATGTGACATGACTGTGTGAATGTCTTGAGAGGTCAGTTAGAATGTTGTATTGTATTGCTGCTGTAGGCTGCATCTGGTGTCTCTGTGTGTGCGTGTGCGTGTGTGTGTGTGTGTGTGTGTGTGCGCGTGTGTGTGTGTGTGTGTTGTACCGTAGTGTCTATCCACGTTAATAGGTGCTGGTCAAACACCTGGTGATAGTGGAACAGTGAATGTGTCAGTGCTGGATGTTGATTAGGAGGCGTGTGAGGAGAGATAATGATGGAGGTTTTGACATCTCCTTATCTCCTTTGAGCTTTGTGTGTGTGTGCATGTGTGCACGCGTGTGCATGTGTGCGTGCCTGCGTGCGTGCGTGTGCGTGTGTGTGTGTGTGTGTGATGATGTCTGCTGGTCTGGTTAGAGCCTGTTAGGTGATGACATAGTAAGATGTCACACATGACTACATGTCTGTCTGTCTGCCATGCTGTCTCTCTTTCTCCTAGAACTCCAAGAATGCTAGGTATGTACGTGCGTTCTTGAGAGGTGCGTTCTTGCCAAGTGTCCTTGTGAGAACGGCTCAGGGATGACAACACTGGTACCAGTATTATCAGCGCAAAATTGTATACGCCTTTGAACGCTTGATAGCCGGCGGGGTATCATGGCTGTCCTGGTCTGTTAGAGGGACCTCACATCTACGAATCGTTGTAGGAAATTTTAAACTATCCATCTTGAAAAATCGACCACAGATTTGAAGTTAAAACACGTATATTCTCGCTTCAAAAACTCTTAAAACAGCATTCTGTGACACAATAACAGTAGTATTTCGAAAAGTATAGCTAGTATTGGTATTGCATTCTGGGATATTCTGCTGACAAGTTTACACACAAGTCACCAGTGGATGCATCATTGGTAAGAACCGTTAATCGTGAACACTTCCGAGTATTTTATCCGTTCTTGGCTAAATGCGAACTTGTGAGTTGGAAGAGTACTTGGCTGAAGTCCACAAGAACGCAAGAACAGAAAAGAACGCATATTGAGAAACAGCCAGTGTATATCCATCCAGCCAATGCTGTGTGTCAGCTTCTGGTGTAGGTCGTGGGAAAGGCAACCTGAGTCAGCACGCACACGCACACGCACACGCACGCACACGCACACGCGCACGCACGCACGCACGCACGCAAACACACACACACACCTCCGGGCGGCGCAGCGGTTACATCGGGGCGGCTACATCGGGGCGACAGGTGATTCAGAGGTCGCTGGTACGAACCCCGCTATCTCCTCACCAAGCGTCAAGGTGTGCAAGCTGAGCAAATGGTCAGGTGGCGCCTTGCATTACAGTCATCACCATCAGTGTGTGAATGTGAGCCAATACTGTTTACAGCACTTTGAGTGGCCCAAAGGTTAGAAAAGCGCTATATAAATGCAATTCATTTACACACACACACACACAGTTCTAATTATTGTATTACAGCAATGTTTTTACAAGTTTGAAATGTGGTGCTTGGTTTGAACTACAAAATCTATTACTGTTAACAAATAACCAGCTCTACATTTTATGTAGACTTAACTTATGTGCCCTTATTTTGAAAAGAAGGGATCCCAGCGTAATGAACGTACAAACCAGGGCACTGTTAGTCCACCTAGCAGTGGTAGTGAGGGTCTTGATACCAGAGCGGCCCCCATATGGTCATAGATGAGAATACAGAGGAGCTGATACTGTATCACGTGTCATGCTTGTAATAATTAATGCACAGTCAGTGTTTGCAGCTGTGTTATTCATCATGGAACGATGAATTACCTCTAAACACCAATGCTCATCATGCTACAAGTGAGACTCTGAAAACTGACACTGGGCCACCCTAATTAAAAAGATTTGTCGGTGTGTGTGTGTGTGTGTGTGCGTGTGTGTGTGTGTGCGTGTGCGTGTGTGTGACTGCTGAGCAGAAGTGATTATAGGGTCTTAGCTGTCTGGTCTGGGTGTTGACAACTTACCATGTGATCTAATGTTTGGATACTATCCATGTATGAATACTTTTTTTTACGCCCCAAAAGAAAAGGTTCTTTAATAGCATTAAACACAAGTTTAAACAATCATAACCACTGTGACTTTCTGGCAGCAGCGTCGGCAGAAAATTATCGTAAAAAAAAACTGGAAAATACTTTCATATTAAAAATATATAAAACTGTAAAAAAAAAAAAAAATGAATTGTAAGAATAAAGTCATAACCCTTCAAAAAACATAACAGGACCCCAGAAGAAAAATAATAATGTAAAATGTTGTGGTGGGGAGTCTTACTGGCATGCACCTGTAAGGCTGCAGTAAAAAAATTGGATGTGTAACTTGTGAATCCCTACTACTCTTGAGCTGGTTTTCCCTCATTGGAAATCGCTCAGTCAATGGCTTAAAAGGGACATATATCTTTGTTTTTACAAATTGTTCTGTTAAATTGTCATTTAAAAGCAGTTAAAAACAGATATTTAATGTATTCAATTAATACAGAATTATTTTGTTAAAATCACATGGCACATTAAAATACACAGTATATTCTTGTAAATTGAATATGATTTCCTATCATGTTGACATACAGAAAAAGAATAGAATATAATTTATTGGTTCAGTGTACTAGTGTATTTTATTAAAGACACTCAAATGTAGTTTACCTCATAAGTATTGAAATAATGTTGTGTATCAAATAATAATTTCCTCTTGAATGCACAGCATACTGTGGCATATGTATACAGTACTATATTTAGTACTGTATTTAGTATTGCTAGTACATGCATATTGACATCTTATATCACGGTGACAGTACATGTGATCATGGAAAACAGCATGTCTGCAAAAAAGTTACCCTTAGTGAACAACAGAACCTTACTTTGCACTTAGCAGGAACAACTTTTGCAGGATTTGTGTGTGCGTGTGCGTGTGTGTGGGTGTGTGTGTACGTGTGTGCGTGTGTGTGAGTAAAGGGGAGAGAGAGAGAGAGAGAGAGAGAGAGAGAGAGAGAGAGAGAGAGAGCACTGACAGCATTGTGCTGAAGCACTAGAAAGAGGAAGTAGGATTAGCAGTTTGAATGAGGAATTGATAGCCAAGCGATGGCCAGCCACACAAACAGAGTGTTGTGAAAGGCAATGTGAGTCACATGTGTGCGTGTGTGTTCTGTGGTAAACCTTTCTCTCTGTTTCTCATGCTTTCTTGATTTCTTCCAAGCCAGAAAGAGACATGTATTAATAGTCCTGCTGCGCTCTAAATGTATGTGTATATGTGTGTGTGTGTGTGTGTTCCAGTGTGTGTATATTTAGCATTGTGGGGTCTGGGCCCCACCAGCTCAACACAGTCTGTTAGTGGGAAGAAAATTCTGCCCAACAGAGCAACATGCCGACTTGTAATCGCGCTGCTCGCCGCTGTTAGCTTTGTGCGTATATTATCATTGTTTGTATGTTGACCATGTTAGCCTCACCGATGTGTGGAAATGTACCGTATACAGTGATTATGTGCGCATGTCTGTAATATGGTGTGTGTGTGTGTGTGTGTGTTTCCTCCAGGAACTGCTGAGCAGGACATCTCTGGAGAGCCAGAAGCTGGATCTGATGGATGAGGTTTCCTGCCTGAAGCTGAAGCTGGTCAGCGTGGAGGAAACACAACCTAACACACACCCTCAGGACCACAGAGACACCAAGCAGAACAAGGCAGAGGTAATACCACGTGTGTTTGTGTTTTCATGTTTCACTTACAAATATGTGTTTCTTTACTGTAGTTCTTAAGACAAATATTGCGTATCTGATATTATTATCCATATTTATCTTCTCTATTTTATCAGTGATGTATAGTCGTGTTCTCTAGCTGCTAGCTGGGATATTGCCGGACACAGTGTTTGGGTCCGTGACATGCTAAGTAAGGACATGTGCCCCCCCAGGCACAGGGGGGGGGGGGGGGGTGTTCAGGGGCTCTCATGGTCAGGGACACAGGCCAGGGGCTCTCGTGGTCATCTCAACCCTCCCTCAAAATAACTCATGATAGTGTTTTCATAGGAGTTGAACTTGTGTTATTCTTGAAACACAGATGATCGACGTTCATGTTTAAAATGGTCATCCTTTCTTTATGTGCATGGCAACGTTTCACCGTCTTCCATGGTTCTTTGTCTGTTGAGTAGGATTCATGTGTAGGTTCACTAAGGGTGGAATGTGAGTTTGACGTTTGCCAGAGCCGTTCTCAAATCTGTTGTCGCCAAGCCGGTGTGCAAGTGACAGGAGATTAATGCAGTGTTGTCAGAGGACACTAACAATATTTGAATTATATTTAACTATCATACTGGAATATTATTGCATTGTCATTTAGGGCAACTGTGTCTGTATAAATATATATAATTCACTTTAAATTGTATAAAACTATTTCAAGGGTTTTTGGGGGACACAACAGCTTCAGTAATGAGCCTTTTGTTTCCCATAAAAAGTGTACTTCGACATGAAAATGTCAGTGTCCCAACTGTTTAGTTACTAAGTGTAGGGCCGGAGGTATTATTAACAGAATGCTTAACCAGTGTTCAAGTGGAGGACCCATGGCCTCCTTTTTTAAATTTTTTTAAATATTTTTAAATGCCACACAATAACAACGTGTCTCTCTTGCTCTCACACACACACACACACACACACACACACACACACACACACACACACACACACAGAATGCTCACACAACGGCCATCTAGTGAAGCAGTGTTTTCCTGCTGTCAGTGGTCTCTTTGTGTAGTCTGTGTTCATCGTAGCATCCAGCTGCTCTCTAGTGACACTGTGTGGTGCAGGAGCAGGCCTCGTGCCAGGGTCAGCACCCTGGACTGAGTTTTAGCTCCACAATGCTTTACAATAAATGCACGCACACACACATGTACGTACACGCACGCACACGCACGCACACACGCACACAGAAAAGAGACTGGGTTGTCACTGCAAGGAGAACTGTGGTCCTTCTCTAGACCAAGTCTTTCCAAAAAACTGTCAAAATGATTCTGGCCAAGAAAGTAATTAGTTATTAGTTATTATTTATAAAAACTACTCAAATATGTTAATAAAGACAATATATCTTAGATTAAGCTCAGATAAGAATACTGCAATACAATATTATAACCTAGGGTTAGGGTTAGCAATCCCCAGACACACACTGTACCTAAGTGTTAGTACGTGGCATTGCATTTCCATAGTTACAAGCATAACAATATGTGGCAATCATAGTGTGTGCACGTGCGCGTGCATGAGTGTGTGCGTGTGTGTGCGTGTGTGTGCGTGTGTGTGTGTGTGTTGCGTGTGTGTGCGTGCGTGCGCACGCGTGGTTAGTAATAGCTGCTATATGCTCCGTTTGGCTGCCAGAAGGAATGGCAGGCATTCCAAATGGCCAAACACTTTCACCTCCGGAAACCACACCAGCATTACAAACACGCACATGCACACGCACACATGCACACACACACGCACACACGCACACACACACACACACACGCGCACACACGCACACACACACAAATTAATTTGTGTCTTATCAACAGTTGATACTCACAAATGAAATCTGCAGCCTGTATTTTTTTTTCCTCTCTCTCTCTCTCTCTCTCTCTCTCTCTCTCTCTCTCTCTCTCTCTCTCTCTCTCTCTGTGTGTCTGTCTTAATTAGCTGTCCTGTTAACTGGCTGTCATAAATTAGAGTGCTACGATAGTGTGTAGTAATGAATGTGGAGGCCAATATTGCTACACTAAACTTGGGTCTATAGTACACAATAGGTCTACACACAGTAGAAATCATGTTCACACACAGCACACAGTAAGAACGTCTGGACGTTTTGCTTTATGCCGTGCCGGACCACACTGGTGCACTTACTTGACCCACCCTTAAATGAGCAAGGAACACCTAATAACCTTTCACTTCTTTTTTTTTACATTATATGTTCCGCAATCATTTTTTTTCATCAACTTCTGTTGTGCTGCCTTTACTCTGACCGGCAGATCCTGTAACCTCATGACAATCTGATATCTGTCATCTTAGTGAGGGCAGCAGTTACACCAAGACAGCTAGAGCAGAGCAGGAGATATTCCAGTGTGTGTGTGTGTTTGTGTGTGTTTACAGCTGCATTCTTGAGCATGTTTCCCACACTATTCCTGCAACGTGAGAGAGTGTGGTATGATGCTTTGTGTGTGTGTGTGTGTGTGTGTGCATGTGTGTGTCGTAGAAGTATATGGTGTGTGTGTGTGTGTGTTTGTGTGTGTGCCTGCTGTCAGGCTACTTGCAGTAACTTTACAAACGATGACTCTTTAACAGGGTAATAACTTCCAGAAGAAGGAGGATGTTGTTTTAACACTTGCTTGTTATATTTGACTTTCCACTGTAAATAGTTTGATGCAGTGAATCCATACAGTTTCTATTCTTAGTTATTCAGTTGTTTTGTTTTGTTTCCTCAGCTGATGAATCATAATTCACATAATTATCTGCCCAAATAATGAAATCAATGAAATTAACAAACTCCTACTCTCCTTTCCTCTGTTCTACTCTTCTTCTGTTCTCCTTTCCTCTCCACCTTTCCTCTCCTCTTTTCTCCTTACCTTTCTTTTCCTCTCCTCTCCTGACCTCTCCTCTCCTCTCCTCTCCTCTCCTCTTCTCCCTCGCTCCACTCTGCTGTGCATCTCTCCTGGCCCACACCTGCTCCAGTGTGTGGTAAACCTAATCAGTGATCTCCAGGAGGAGATGTGCAGGTTTCAGGAGGAGATCACAACTCGCATCCGGGCGAGGCGGGCCCTGGAGGAGAAGGAGGGCCAGGAGGGGGACCCCGCGGCCGGTCAGGCCGCCGGCTGGAGCACCGAATTGGGCCTGGGTGGCTCTGAGCCGGCCGGTGGCCATATGCACCCTGGAGGACAGAATGTACATGTAGGGAGACTTGATGGATGACCTCCTGCACCCCACAACCTCCCCGCTCCTCCCCTAACCATGTATCTGGACATTGCCACAGATTCACACTAACAATGTCTCTCCTTGTGTGCCAGTGCGTGTGTGTAGAGGCTGACTGTATCCTATAATCTATCATGTATCTACTT
The DNA here is from genome assembly GCA_027564635.1 of Typhlichthys eigenmanni. Classification (NCBI taxonomy): domain Eukaryota; kingdom Metazoa; phylum Chordata; class Actinopteri; order Percopsiformes; family Amblyopsidae; genus Typhlichthys; species Typhlichthys eigenmanni. The sequence goes on from JAODUK010047602.1 coordinate 12,242, forward strand.
TTCCTAATGCCTACAAACACCATACAACACAATGACCTATGACCTGTGACCTATGAGCAAATGGCAAAGTAACGATTAGTCATTTGTAGGCTACAGTACTCCGTGAAATTAAAGTAAACTCAGCTATTGCAATGTAATTTTAAGATAATACACATTTGATCAAATTCAGCAAATATCTCCTCGCATTTCACTATCTTACCGTTCTCTGTTCGTGTTGAAAAAATAATCCGATACTTCTACACAGCCCTGGCTCCATATAGGAACATAAACAAAGTGGCGAACACCATTCAAATCAACATTGCTTCACAGTGCGTTTCGATGTGTGGGGTGGCGCGGGGGTATATTGTTTTGATTTTTGAATTTAGCTAACATTCTCGAAATTGACTGACCCTGCTTTTAAATGTGGTAATTTAGTCAATTTCTCTTTTTATCAGGGCTTCATTTCCTGTATTTCTATATTTTCATCTCCGGTCCACACTGGAAAATAATAGACTAAATGTGTTTATGGCCATATATGGCTATCCTATAGCTACTGTAGCATAAGAAAGGCAGTGAAGAGTTGGTGTCCTCTTATCTTATACTGGAGATTGAGTGGGGGGTTCTGTTATCTTAATATATCAACCCCCTATAAGGAGACATATGGTGTTGACAGAGCCACCCAAAGCCATTACAATCACTTACTGACTTACTGAAGAATTGTAAGCATTAGGAAGAAAAAAAAAACGTCCAGGTCTGGATTTGTTTTTAAGGGCTTCTGTAAATATATATTTTTTTATTGTTTGCATGACTAACAATGGTTTTACGTTGGCCTGTCTCTCTTCCTAAACACGGATGAAGTGAAGGGGCTCTTGAATGCAAATGGATTCTTTAAGATGCAATGATCATTCTTGGGATGCCTTTTGTGACTCTTAAATTGAACTTAAAGGTATACAACTGACACTTATGAGCATAAAGGGTGAAACATGAAACAATGCTCAAAACACAATTACCTCCACAAACCAATTAAGTCAAATTTAGACCTGATATGCAAAATGTACTTAATATACCATTAAGTAAACAAAAACACAATTTGCAAATAAGCACATGAATAGATGCTGTCGGTTGCTGAGGGAGATGCTGGTCATATATGGATGATTTACAGAAAATGTTCTACTGTAACACATTTTCAAATATAACTTGGCTTGCTTTCTTGGTTTGGGGTTCCAAGTTTCAGGCTATTTTTGTGGAGTTTGTTTCAGGAGAATAACAGCTGCACTGAATCAACTGTATCCATAAACTGTATTAACTATTGAACGCCTTCCCCTACACTGGCTGTGGGTCTGTATATGAATGTCTCCCCCTTCTTCTATCGGCATGTATACCACTGTTCAGTAACTGCAGGTTCAGAAAGGTTTTCGGAATCATTCAACTGCATGGATGCTTGGGGTCTTGGTCTGCATTTGGTCTGCATTTAATAGCACGTTTCTATGTGAATTAACAGATGTTGTGTTGTGGTTCTCCTTTGTCTCCAGGACTTGATGCAGGAAGTGAGGCATCTTAAAGGCAAAGTGGAGGTGCTGGAAGGAGAGAGGACCCAATATGAAAGAAAACTTCGAGCTACTAAGGTACTGTAAACATGCCGTCCGAGCTGGTGATGTCTAGTGCCATTACGGAGATGGCTATGGTCTGTTTGAATTGATACAACATCAGGGTACGAGTAGGATTGTATAGGCACACGAAAACAGACACCCTAGATTGCACACCAGTGATTTTCTCAATTTGTGATGTGTTGCATAAGATTAACCTTTAACTTTAACCTTTGAAACCTTAAAGTGTTATAAAATTATGTAGAATATTACACTGTATGTTCACTAACTCAATATAAGTTAATTGAATAATTACTTCATTTTAAGATGCATAAAGTAAATACTCGTACAGCTTCTTAGTTAAGGTATCTTCTTAAGTCACTCTCCAATCGCTTTCATTTGTGCAACAATCTCAGTGACAATATCAAACGTATAACTAAATATTGAGCCTGTTTATGCATGTGCAGTACAGTAGGATGTGATATGCTGTATCACAGAGGTAAATGAAAAATGAGTAAAGATGCTATTGACATACAGTCCATATATATATATATATATATATATATATATAACTTTGTAAAACATCACTAAACCTTATTTATTGTTTTAAAACTGCTTTATATTATCTACGACAAAACTGTGGCAGTGGTGCAGTGTAGTGGGTAGAGGCGTTAGGTTGTTGGTTCAAACCCTGCTTGTGCCCCTGGGCACAACACTTAATCCCTAATTGCTCCCGGCGGTTGGCTGGCACCACCATCAATGGGGGAATGTGAGGCAATCTGTGTTTTGAGTGGCCTGGTGTTCAGCATAGGGCTATATCATATACGTCCTTTTACCATTTCCAAGGGCAGACTGTCCTTATCTCGTGTGTGCACCCCTACAACTAGGAAACGTTTTCGACAAATATGTGCTATTTTCCTTGTTTAACGTTGGTCTAGGTGACTCAGCATTACAATGCCTTGTACCTTCTCTCTCTCTCTTGCTTGCGCACGTCCTTGTATTGCTTCAAAGCTCTGGATGGACTGGTTCGCTTGCTCTCTACCTGACACACTAAAACTCCCTTTCCCTATGATTCATTTATCTGTCTGACTCTATCCCGGTGCTAACACTGTATGCCATATGTCTCTCCCGGTTTCTTCCTAACCCGATCCTCTCTCTCTCTTCCCCTCTACCTCTTCATTTCTAACCCGATCCTCTCTCTCTCTTCCCCTCTACCTCTTCATTTCTAACCCGATCCTCTCTCTCTCTTCCCCTCTACCTCTTCATTTCTATAACTTTGTGTTGCTTATCTCTCCCTTCCCCTATCTTTCCCCCTCTCTTTCCCCACCTCCCTCTCTCTCTCTCCCCCTCTCTTTCTCCACCTCCCTCCCTACCTCCCACCTTTCTTCCCCCCTCTCTCTCACCCTCTCTCCCTCTTTCTCTCCTTCCTTCCCTCTCACCTCTCTCCAGCTCTCTCACTCTATTCATGTGTGTTATCAGTCTCTGGTGGCCCAGCTGTCCAGCCTCAGGCTGACGGTGGAACACACACAGCTGCAGAAACAGCAGTGTGAGGAGCGCTGCCGCAGCGCACAGGTGCCTCTTCCTCCACCCTCCACCCTCCTCATCCTCAACCCACCTCCAGTGTTCACACTGTAAACCTGTCAACTTGGGAAAGTAGCATTTAAGTCACAGCACCATCTACTGGTTGTAAACAGTAGCGTTTAAGCCACAGCACCATCTACTGGGTGTAAACAGTAG
>JAODUK010047612.1:0-19613 GCA_027564635.1 Typhlichthys eigenmanni
TCTCTCTCTCTCTCTCTCTCTCTCTCTCTCTCTCTCTCTCTCTCTCTCTCTCTCTCTCTCTCTCTCTCTCTCCCAGTTATGATGCACTGGCATTATATTCCAGTGCCTTGTGGACCTTAGTCTGAGTATGGCTCCTCTTTAACTACATGCCTGATGCAATGCTTCAGAAACAACAGGCATGCAGCATATTTAGGGTCAGACATGCCTGTCTGTGCCATGTTGTTCACGTAATTTGGACGTCTTTAAATATCGTGTGTACTTAGCATACAGGTATGTAGTCTATATAATACATAACAGTACAGTATACAGTATGTATACAGTATGCATGCATGCAATTTGTCTGCAATCTACGTATTGTAACAACAGGAAGCATTAAACATCTGACAATTTGATGTGACTGGTTTAGTCTGTATGAGTGAACAAAGTCCACCTGATTACATTGGACTGGACCTCATATAGGACTAAGACACTGCGACACATTTAACGGCACATTCGCCAAATATTAACCAATCGTAACAGCTAGATCTGAGATGGTAACACATTAGATTTAATAATCTTTCATTTATATTAATTTAATCAATATTATAAAATCCTCCCATTTTGCGCAATGCATATATCACAATATTGTGTGGCGTACATGCAAATTGCTTGACGTGATTGTTTTGTCCTCTAAAGTTTGCAAGTACACAAATATGGTCATGTCAGGAGAACAGTGGCATATTGTACTGGTGTGTGCCAGCTGCAAATGTCTCAGGCCAGACGATGTACATTGTTGCATAATATTCTATGGTTCAAACACTCAAACCACACAATACACTACACCCACCTCTCATACAACTGTCCTATTCCACCTCTCATCTTACTGTAAGGTGTTGGCCACTGCAAAGCACACTGACCAAATCGCACAATGCAGTCTAGCGAAGGCAGAAATCATTCACAAATGTCACGGCCATCTCAGTTGTTTTCACTCAACAGACGGCAGGCCGCTGAGTCATGGCAGTGTTTATCACACAACCCCAAGAACACTGTGTCTCTAAACAATGAACACACACTTCCTGTCACATTCTTCTCTGGAAAAACATTTGGAAGAACATTCAATATAATAATGCAAGGCGATGCTTTGTACTTGAAAAAGAGCTACAGCGTTACTATTAAAGCCTCTCCTGTTGACGCCCACGTGTCTTCCCCACTGTTTGCAGGTGTTCAGGGCCCAAGCTGAAGCAGACAGTGCTGGGATGTGTGCCTGTTCTGTTTTGGCTGCCTAGCTACTCCTTCAGAGAAAATGCCATCGGGGACCTTATCGCTGGCCTCAGCATTGGGATCATGCATCTGCCACAGGGTGGGTGAGATATAGCGGACGAAATGCAGTGCCCCTAGACACTGATGCAAAGCCTGGTTCCAATAACATTAACATCCCCGTATTAGGTTGTGTGTGTGTGTGTGTGTGTGTGTGTGTGTGTGTGTGCGCACGCGTGTGTGTTATCTTGTGTTTTCACCCTGATATTCCTACCAGAATACAATATCTCAAAAACTTAAAGAATATGGATTCTCATAAAATGTTCCTGTGGAATCCTGCAGTGACCTGAATGGAGGATGTTATTACTGATTTATTGCTGAGCTCTGTTTAGGTGATGTGGTTGCTGTAATCATATGCTATGGAAGCATACATTTACATGTATGCAGTGCTACTAGAGGGGTACTAGGGCAACTAGAGGGGTGGCCCTATGTTCTGTAAAGCCCAGACAGGTGTATGAGTTACAGTCATTTGTCTGAATAGACCACGGTTGACTCAGGTTGACTGGCATTGTAGAATCAGAGACAATGGTCCAAGAGGTCTAAAACAGTACGCCAAACTATCTCAAAGGTCTATACTGTACTAATCAAAATGTTTCACATGTTCACATATGTGTGTGTGTGTGTGTAATCCATCTACAGGCATGGCATATGCTCTTCTGGCATCCTTGCCCCCAGTGTTTGGTCTGTACACGTCCCTATATCCTGTGTTGGTCTATGTCATTTTTGGCACTTCTAGACACATCTCAATAGGTGAAAGAGAATGCTATTTTCTATAAGGAGGAAGGTTTATGGGTTTTTAAATCCTTTAGTGAGTGTAAATGTTACAATGCATTGTCTGCTTATGAAGTGATTAAATAACACTTTATATTACAACATATTAACCTGGATGTGAAACAACCTTACAACTCAATTATAGCAATTGACACAGTTAACCTGTAAATGACTTCCTAGCAGCATTCAAACAGTACATTGTGCGTGCATGTGTTTTACTGTCTGTGTCTGTGCAGGTACGTTTGCTGTGGTCAGCATCATGATTGGCAGCGTGACAGAGAGATTGGCGCCAGACAGTGACTTCAGCAGTCTAAATGGAACCAATGGGACAGAGGGCGTGGATACTGTGGCAAGGGACACTTACAGGGTTCAGATAGCATGTGCTGTTACACTGCTAGGAGGACTCTTTCAGGTGTGTGTGTGTGTGTGTGCGTGCTAGCTCATGTGTCTGTGTGTGTGTGCGAGCGCGTGTGTGTGTAGATGTGTGTTGTGAATATCTAATTATTTTAAAGCAAGGTTTTGAGGTGGACACATTGAAGATAGCATTTGCTTGTAAAGTTAAAGCAGACATCTTGTTTTTGGACTTGTGCTGGGTCCCATGCAGGTCCTTCTTGGTTTGATCAGGTTTGGTTTCGTGGTCACCTATCTGTCTGAGCCACTGGTTAGGGGCTACACTACAGGAGCAGCATGTCACGTGACCATCTCCCAGCTCAAATACCTGTTCGGAATCTACCCCCACCGTTTCTCTGGTCCTCTCGCCCAGATTTATGTGAGTATTATGCATCACCCTCTAAAGAAAACCATGGCAGGTATAAACATGTTTACGAACAGTACTGCAGGTTGCAGGATGCATTTGCTATAAATCCTTTAATGTAAAGTGTCCTCCCGACATTGACATTCAAGACAAACTACCCTATTGTATGGTCACTAAAATTAAAAACATTTAACAGTGGGACACGTAAAGGTTATTCAAAACCAATAATATATAAATAATACATTAAGTTGAAAATATATACATTTACTTTAATGTAAGTGCCACCTTGTGTGTGTGTGGAATTACAGTGGGAATTCCCCTTGTGGATAAAACATGGAGCTTTACGAACAAAACAAACAAAAAACCCTATAGATTGAAGGCAGAAGCTTTAGTACCGTACATACATAAGAAGGATGTTTTTGAGAAAGAAAATAACCAAATGAATGTAAAAACAACAGTACATTCAATCACAGGCACTATTTAATCCCTAGCTCAAATCATATCCCTAGGGATATGGTTTGAGCTAAGGAGGCTATACTTTTCGCAAGTGTACTTTCACTGTGTAGCATCCTGTTCTTTGTCATTTAGCTTTTAACCGTTTGGCATTTTCCCTCTCACTACCCACCCCATCTTTTTTACCCTCCATAGCTCCTGGTGGATATTTGTTCGTTGCTACCTGAGACTAGAGTGGAGGAGCTGGTTGTCAGTATGCTGGCTCTCTTTGTTCTCATCGTGGTTAAAGAAATAAATGCCTTCTACAGAGATAAGATGCCTCTGCCTGTCCCTATAGAACTCATAGTTGTAAGTTCCCGCTGTGAATTTCCTCCATTTTGTCCTTCCTTCCTTCCTTCTTTCCTTCATTCCTTCCTTCCTTTTGTATTTATTATTACAAGAAGTCCCTTGAGATTAAAATCTGTTTTCTGTCCTTCTACCCTTTCATTCTGTAATTCCTTCTCTCTTTGAACAGCAGGGGGCATCTTGTCCACAAGGACCATCAACATTTCAATCCTAGACCACTAGACCAAAGTAAACAAAGATGGATCATCAGAATTAATAATCAAAATGAAAAAAAAAGTACTTCTTAGCTTTTTGCTTGCATTTGCAAAAGTGTGCTGATAACACACGTTAACAATGCATGATGCATGAAAACATAATTTACCCTTTATTGTGCTTCCCACATATAGATCATAGCAGCAACAACAATCTCTTACTTTGTTGGACTTAACGGCAGATATGGCATAGATGTGGTTGGAGAAATACCCACTGGGTAAGATTATGATTCGACCTAATACATTGGCAATAGGCTACAGAAAGTGTGGTTTAACTGCTGTGTCTGTATGCGTGTGATGTGTGTGAGTCTCTGGCAGTTGCTGGCATGAGTGCAAGGTTCCCCACAAGCTACTGACCTTCATAGATAATTCAAATCAGGGTTTTTAGCCAGGCCAGGCCAATATAAGACCACAATTTATGTAGTCTCCTGTTGTGCTAGGAGAATGTAATGAACGAATGCCCCAGCGAGTCATAGCATCTGCATAGCCTGGCTCGGTTAATAAACATATATCCCTTCTACTGCCTCATTTATCTCCCAGGCTCAATGCTCCTCGTGTCCCAGATGTGACTATATTGTCAGAGGTGGTTGGCGATGCGTTTGCAATTGCCATTGTTGCCTACGCCCTTACCATTTCCCTGGGCAAGACATTTGCCCTTAAACACGGCTATAAAGTGGATAGTAACCAGGTAGGGTTAAATTGTGCACAAACGCATGCTCGCACACACACACACACACACACACACACACGCACGCACCTGTGTGGGAGTTATGCAGTGTAATCACAGATTATGTGTTCTGACCCTTCCCTAGCACAGCCTAATATTAGACTATATTCTCATGGTCTCGTCTGATGTACTGTAATGTTGGTCACGGTGTGTGACTTGGTGTAAACTGTATCCTTGGTCACTGGGCAATACAACAAGCATATGAAACAGCTAGATATTACCAGTTACTGTCTGGGTAATTATCTGTTTGTCTTTCTCTCTCTCTCTCTCTCTCTCTCTCTCTCTCTCTCTCTCTCTCTCTCTCTCCATATGTTTTTACAAGATTGTTTTCTTTCTTATTTACTTTAGACCAACGCACAGATATAGTCTGCATTTGTGACTTTGTGCTACTGCCATGTGGCCTTGGTCGACAATGTGAAAAACTGAATTACAAATAATATATTATCATCCATGTGTCTGTCTCTTATGTCTGCCTGCTGTTTAACAAACTGTATTCTGGGAGTACTCTTTCCTTGATCCACTATGAATACGACTAAACTAGGACAGCACTTGAACCTAATCTGTCCTGATTAATAATACATAGAAATAATTATATTATTTATACTGTCAGTATACAAATATACATATACAATCGATTACGGATAATAAAACTAAAAAGTCGTTAATCGTCTTGCATTCCCTCAAAAAGACCATCACATGACCCTCATTTTGACAACCACTGCTCTAAAAGGTGGCATGCTAAATGTTTAATGGACAAGCTTTAATCATTGCACTGCTCCACAGAGAAATGAACCGCTCTCAGCTCGGCACTGATGTTTGTGTGTTATTGAACGATAACAAGAGTAATGCTTAATGTGAAATTACTGTAGCACTGTGCACACATTTAGTATGAGATTACAGTAGTTTCTCTCTCTCTCTCTCTCTCTCTCTCTCTCTCTCTCTCTCTCTCTCTCTCTCTCTCTTCCCCCTAACCATGTAGGAGCTCATAGCTCTGGGTCTTAGTAACATTGTTGGGGCATTCTTCCAGTGTTATTCTGTAACCTCGTCCCTGTCACGCAGTCTCATTCAGGAGAGCACAGGGGGCAAGACACAAGTAAATCACACACACACACACACAGGCACACACGCAAAACAAACTTGACAACATAATTATCAGCAGACAGTCAGCGTTATTCATGCTCAATCTCATTGTACCTGTGTGTATGTGTGTGTGTATGTGTGTGTGTGTTTGTGCGCTCAGGTTGCTGGAGTAGTTTCCTCCATCATTGTTCTCATCACGGTTTTACAAATTGGCTCTTTGTTTCAAGAGCTCCCGAAGGTAACGTCATGCCACCAACCCTCCCAAAATATATTGTATACTGCATGGACTGATGACACTCTGTGTGTGTGTGTGTGTGCACACGTGTGCGGTCTCCAGGCTGTACTGTCCACCGTCGTGTTTGTGAATTTGAAAGGAATATTTCAACAGTTCCAAGACGTCCCTGTCCTGTGGAGGAGCAACAAAGTGGATATGGTATGCTCTTCTCACTTAACTTCCAGTCTTCCTATAAATAAGCCTTGGGGAAGTAATTGCATTAGCACTAACATTCCTCTACTGTTGTCATGAGCGCTTGTGTTTGCTCTGCCCTCTAAGCTGGTGTGGCTGGTTACATTCACATGTACCATTCTGCTCAACCTGGACATAGGACTGGCCGTGTCCATTGCCTTCTCTCTGCTGACTATCATCTTCAGAACACAGCTGTCAGTACGATCACTTTCCCATGTTGTATGTGGACTGAATTTGTTTTGGATGGAAATAGTTGACAAATTCAAACATTTGAGAAATACAGATTTAGTATACTTCATCATCCATTTTGATTGACATGCACAACAACCAACTACACAACTCATTGATGTAGTTGTAGGGCCTCGTTTGAGAACGTAGAACTTCATGTAATCTTGCTGTTCAATATTGTTCAGGCCACGCTACTCTATCTTGGGTCATGTGCCAGGCACTGAGTTGTATCTGGACAAAGACACCTATGAGAAGGTAAGAAGTCCTGTTCTAGTTACCATAAAGGAATGCACAGCATCAAGTTAGTCAAATGTTTGGAGTGCACTTTTGTGTTGGGCTATAACTGGTCTGTGATGCGAATACTGAAACATACAAACTAAAGCATGCAGATGTTTTATGAAGCTATGAATGATATGTGCCCGCAGGCCAAAGAGATTCCAGGCATTACCATCTTCCGTTCATCAGCTTCTCTTTACTATACCAACACTGAGATGTACTTGGAAACCCTGCAAGAGAAGGTAAATGTGTACATACTCTATAGACTAGTCTAAAACACCCATAACTTCATAATCATTTTTATTGTTTTGCTTTTCCTCGTTTGTGTCAGAGTGGGATTAGTATCACAAAGCTGCTGGCGAATAAGAAAAAGCGTGACACGATGCAAAAGCGCCAGGAAGAGAAAGAGAAACGAGAAGCTAAAAAAGAGAGATACACACAAGTAGGATGTTCTGTATTTGCAGCATAATTCAGTTTCCTTCAATGCTAACATCTACAAGTCGTATCTTGTACTCTGCAAGTCACCCTGGCTAAATTATGTAGTTGCAATATTAACCTGTTTTTCATTTTCCATGCTGTTGCCAGAGAGACCTGAATAGCAACCCGACACCATCCAGTTTCTCCATGTTTGAGTCGGAGAAGAGCCAGTATAATGGACTGGCCCAGAGCCAAAATGCTTTGGCCATGACCCTGACTCTGTGCTCCACAAATGGAGATGTTAAAGGCCAAGAAAACCTGACTTACCAACATGAAGGAAGCATGTCTGAGAGGGACCCCGACACTTGTTTCAGCAGTGATAAAACCATCTCACACATGTCTAGCAATAGAGATGTGGTGAATGAAAAGGGCTCAGGAAAGCACAGCATAATCTTGGACCTCTCCACAACCAGCTTTGTGGACACGGTCACTGTGAAGACCTTGAAAAGTGTACGTCTGTCTAATATGTTTACAAATCTATATTTGACAGACAAAAGAATGTTTGAGGAGACTCAAGTCAATAGCCTATTACATATTTTAAGATTTGGAGTTTTAAATTGATTTATAGTACATATCGCTTTCCCATTAATTAACTTTTTTATATCTTTGAAATAAATATAGAATTAGGGACGGCATTGTCACGTAGAAATGGTTTCTAATAATTTTGCTATTTATTTTTAGCCTGCTCCAAATCTGAGATTAGGTAATGTATTTCATGAGTGAGCTTAACATTCGAATTCTGTTGCTTTTCTTGTCACCTTCCAAAGAAGACGACATCGGCAAAGGGATGAAACGCTCCAAACAGATAATACTGTATATTTAATGTTTTACTTTTTCACAATTATTCACAGATATTCAGAGACTTTGGTGAGATTGATGTTGACATTTATTTTGCATGCCTCCAAGGTGAGTGAAAGAAATCTAGCAGATATAGCAAACATAAGCCAAAAACATATTATTAATGCATGGTCACGGCACGTACAGTAATAACAACCTTGTCTTCAGTGGTACCATTATGTCTGCTAAAACACACATTCAGTCCTAAAGGAAAGCATGCTGTTCATTAGGTCATGCATCATGAGTGATGCGTGTCTGTCTGTGTCCATGGGCGCGTGGTAACAGCCTGTGTAGTGGAGGAGCTGGAGTCGGCAGGTTTCTTCTCGGAGTCCATTCCCAAGAACAGATTGCTCCCCACTGTTCATGATGCAGTGCTACACATTACCAAGATACACAAGCCTGCATACCAGACAGACCATGCCTGTGTCCTGGTGAGTTCATTACTCTAGGCAGTGTTATGTCTTATGTAAGTATGCCGCACCTCACTGTAGCGCTGAACCCACCTCCTTTTGTAGGACGTTTCCTGCATTACCAAGATGTAACCAACAGGGGTCACACTGGCACTCAGCACGTCACAGATTTAATCCTCCTCTTCTCAGACTTGTCAGGCAGTTCCCTAGGCTCCCATTGGCTGTCTGCATCTCCTCCCTCTCACTGGGGTACAGTCTGACAATGCACCATCATGACATGGTGGTTGGTTGCCATAGAGATATACGAGGTCGTTACTTTGGCAACCGCTTTTTATAATATCCTTTTAAGAGATAGCTAGCAATACCAATACGTCACTGCAGCTCTCCGTGGTGCTACACACAAACGGGGGTGCGGGGGAATGTAGCACTGGACTAATAGGAATATTTATTTATAGCTTGTGTTAGAGTAAAGAGAGAGAGAGAGTGTGTGAGAGACAGAATAAGAGTACTGACTGTAAACCAAAGCTTATGCTGTATGCTAAATTATCTTATGTGTGTTCCATATTGTTTTTTTCAATGTTATTTTAAAAATTGGACATTCAATTATTCAGCCAAATAGCCTATAAGAATTTGGACGATTTTTGTTACTATTATATTTTATAAAGAATAAAAAAATGACATAATTTAATAAAAAACTAATTGTACTAACCAAATGTGTTGTGTATGGATATCTGAGTGTACAGTTTGTGCCTTACTATGATTTAATGTTTTAGAAATAATATGTATTTTATAACATTTTAGCTACAGTGCAAAATGTAAATATGTGTTTGATAAACTACAGATTAGGTTTATGTAAATAAATAGCCACAATAACATTATTTTCCATTTTGTCATTTATTGCTTCTTTCTTGACTTGGCATCAATCTCTCTCAACATACATACTTCTCCTTTCCTTTACAGACCATACTGAATAGTTTACTCTTTTTAAGGTGGGAATACTGATCACAACCCCCTCCCCAAAACTGTTTAAACACTGATTTACAGACTTCTACAATATAATTGGATACTTAATAGTTAATAACACAGGCAGAACTGGCGAGGCATATTCTTCTACAAATGGAAGTTAGTTTTGTATATTTAATACGAGAACAGTCAGTAGAAAACAATGGTCAAAGTAATGTTAAATGAACAGCATGACCACTACCATGTTCCACACATACCATCCTGCGCACACACACACACAAACACACGCCCAGGCACATGCGTATACACCTTCAGGAGACCCTAACTCACTATGGGAGCTTGTGAAGGAAGTGAATGTTCATACAGCACCAAATAACGGGCCGTTGGGACGACGGATGAGGCTGGGCTGGGACGACAGCCCAGCCATAGTGTGTGAGAGCTAGCTAAGGCAAGCTAGTAGCAGCTACACATGACACCACAGCAGTCACAGGACGAGACAGGACAGAACAGCACTGAGGCAGGCGGCAGGAGAGAGAGAGGGAGAGAGAAAGGGAAGGAGGGAGAGAGAGAGAGGGGGGAGATGCGAGAGGTAGACAGTCAGAAAGCAGAGCTAGGAGGGAATATCAGCCTGTGTTGGGTGAGTGTGTGAATGCGTGAATGTCCAGGGCTATTCCATAGGAGTGTGACAGTAGTGTGTGTGTGCGTGTGTGTGTGTGTGAGTGAGTGATTTCATAGGATTTACCAATACGGCACTGGCCAGTTTAGGCCAGTGTGTGTCTGTGTGTGTGTGTGTGTGTGTGTGATTTTATAGGATTTACCAATATGGCACTGGCCAGTTTAGGCCAGTGTGTAAGTGTGTGTCTGCGTGTGTGTGTGTTTGTGTGTGCTATATGTGAGAGCCATAGGGATCTTGGCTGAGTTCTGCGCAGCTCTGCTCATCAGATGACACTCTCAAAGAGCAGTGTGCTCTTGGATCCAACAGGGGGCAGCAATTTGGCCTCGGACTCTGGAGCCAGGTATTCCAGGTGGTGCTTTCCCCACACGGGGGTGTTAAGGTGCTTCCAACGCTACACAGACAGACAGGGGTGGGGCGGGGAGGGGGGGACGGGCACAGTAGATGAGCTGACACACTGGACTCTGCACAGTTTGTTGTTTCTAATGACCTAATAGGTTAAGTGTGAAACCATGGAGTAACAGAAACACATCCGTAACGGGCAGTGAGTATCCCATGAGACACACCCCCTAACGATCTGTCTTGCTATCAACAATTGCACACAAAAGCATACACGTTGCACCGGAAATGCAGGCACGCACACGCACACACACACGCATTCTGACCTCACGGAAGGAGCCTTTGCAGCACAGTAGCTTGTAGAGGACAGTGACAGGGATGCACAGCATGGAGGAGAGGGCCAGACACCAGCCCAGTGCCTCACCCCACCAGGGGTATGTGTAGACCATGTTATAGGTCAGGGGCTTGTAGTTCACCACATGGAACAGGAACACTCCCTGTGCGGACCAATGGGACAACAGAGGTTGGACAGCTCTCCGCGGTGGCAGCGAGAGTGCCCGTGTTAAGTGTGCTGTGCAAGACAACGCAACGTACCACACACAGCAGAGGCGTGAGGTATGACCAGCACCACTTCATGTAGGGGAGCGGACGGTATCCGATCATGCGGGCCACGTCGTCCATGAAGCGGTCAGCACCTGGTGGATGCGACGGGAGACATTGGCGTGATATAAACATGTCATGTTATTTATCCTTAAGATTTCTTAAGTATTTCTTAAGTTCCCAGGAAGTAAGTACAGAAAACAAAACATACAACTACGACTAACTTTAGCTAGTTGTAGCAACTAACTACACTAAGCAATTAGCAGCAACAATTAAAGTAGGAGAGTGGTGTTCTTGGTGTTATCAGGTGTTTATTCAGAATGGTATTTGCAATGCTCTTGCTCAATGTAGATCATTTCGACTGAAGGATTTAAAATTCAAATCAGTACAATATGGATGCATACAGTACTACTGTACATATAGAGTGAGATTTTGCACACTACTACGCTAGTCAAAACCGCTGTCGGCGGGCACCAGTCCTACAATATCAGCGATATACAACACTGTTAAACCTTACCATAGACCCATGCCACCACTACACACTCCCAAAAGGCCTGCCACAGCAGAGTGATGCCACTGGCAGAATAGTAGTCAAACAGCTGAAACACATACATCCCTCCCTGAAAGAAAAACAAACGCAAGTTCTTTCAGCCCCCTTCCTTGTTTCAAGCTTTCCTCTGCTTATCATCCTTTCCCTGACACGGCTCACCCTGACCATTAAACCACAAGTTGAATTAGACACACAAACAAGTATACAGAGTACATTTTTGTTTTATTCTTTCACAAACAATTCAAAATACCCATAACAAAGGGCCCTATATTAACAATCTAAGCTAAATCTATGTCTAAAGCGCAAGGCGCAAAATGCGTGTCCAAATGCGTGGTGTGTGTCCAAATCCCCTTTTGCTAGTTAAACGGTGAAAAGAAAAGAAAAAGGTTGCCAGGCGTATGGTTCAAAACAGTTGTACTTACTCTCTTCATTATTCATGGTTGTGATTTGAGCGTAACATACAATAAACCAACCAGTGTCAGGTCCCATTCCCTTTAAAAATCCAGGCGCGCTTGCATCTTGGCAGATTGCTATTATAAAGGCGAGTTTGCAAAGTTAAAGGAAGGAGTGGTACAGCTTTTGTCAGTCGAATCGGATTTGGCTGTTCAGTTAGAAGATTAAATGAATCTCTCCTTTTTATCATTAGCCTAGGTCAGACTATCTAGCAATCATACATTCCACTGGCATGAGTTTCAGTGCACATTGTGCACTCGCCATAGCGTTAATATCTTGATAATGCACCGAACCTTTGACTTTTTGTTGGTCAGACCACACCTCATGTTCAGACCAACACACCCACGAGCACTCAAATGGGCGCAGGTGCATTTTCTATTTAAGCAACGTGGGCACTTGATTGGAAAATTACAACTGCTTCGATCTGAAACTAGCAAAGCCACCTGTGTTGCTGCTTTGTACCGGGTTTAAGATAGGGCCCTTAATTTTTGCTGACTGAGGTGATTTACTCTGCTGCCCATTCCTGGCAGCTTTGTGTAAAAGTGTATATAATCTGGTGCGAAGATGACACCGTCTTTTCCTTGTGTCTTGTGATATATTTATAGTGTCAATGTCACAGATTTCAAATAGACACATTGTGTTTTGAGAACCAAGTTTTTTTTATTAGCTTTTGGTCACAGGCAGTCGCCACAGTTATGAGAGCTGGGAACATACGGTCCTGTTCAATATTGGGCAGAAATCCCCTTTAAGAACTCCTAACACTTCAGTAAGTGATCTCACTAACAACACCGAATGGCTAAGATATTCTAAAATATGGATTACCTCAGTGACCATGGACAAGTCAATGAGGAAGCAGGTCACACAGCAGATGGCAACCACCACCTCTCGTCTCAAGGAGCCCAACATGGATTTGGGGGGTAGCATGTCCATGATCCCTGTTATCAAGCCCTCCACCCCTACAAACTGTATGAGGGAGCGAGAGAGAGCGAGAGTGAGAGAGGAAGAGAGAGAGAGACAGAGAGAGAGAGAGAGAGAGAGAGAGAGAGAGATAGAGAGAGAGAGAGAAAGAGGGGTAAGAGAGAGAGCAGACATATTTTCATACACAACACTTTTCGGTGAAAATACACTGTAGAGGACAGGAGTAGGACAAAGTGAGAGATATGCTGAGACACTGATAAATCCATACAGAGAAACCAATTGAATGGAGCGGAGGGTAGACAGACAGACGCACACTGTCTGAATGAAACAGAAGCTCATTGACAAATCTCATAAAACAATGATTGTAGACATTGGCTCAAACAGGCAGTCAGTCCATGGACCAAGATACCAAGTCTAAAATAGCATGCGAGGGTGTGCGTAACATTGTCCATAGAATAAATATGAGAGAAGGAGAAAATAAGGGAATGACTAAGAAGTCTGTAGAGGTGGTTGCACATTGCATACTAATAAGTAACGCATATGGTTAACCTGGCTGTACAGTATGTGTTTTTGCATGGGCCTGTTTACTAAAATTCTGTTTCAGCTGTTACAGATTTTGTGAAGATGTCACATTCACATACTGCATTATAGTGCCCACAAGGAAGCCATAATGTCTGCCTAGCACACTGTTAATAATATATTTGTCAAAAGTGCATGTCTTGAGTTTCAAACCTAAACAATTACGTTTTTTATATCCGGTTTCAATCACTTCTCAACATAATTCTGGACACAAACCAAGGAGTGTCATTGAATTGGTTGAATTACGCCGGGACTTAACTGTATTTTGACATAAGTCATTATGTCTAAGTACAGTTAAAGGTAGGGTCAGCCATTCTTGCTAACTTTTTAGATCTCAAATCAAAACAGTATCGTTCCGCGGTCCTCTGCGGCGGTGCCTCTCACGTCAAAACGCATTGTGAAGCAAAGCGTAGTGCTACGGCTTTGTTGATGTGAGCGGTGTGTTCACCACTTTGTACAAATATCTGATAATTTTTTCAACATGCACGGAGAACAGTCAGCTAGCGAAATGCAAGGAGATATTTGTTGAATTTGACAAAAACGTGTATTAGCTTACATTTAGCTGGCAATAGCTGACTATACCTTTAAGTCCCGGCGTAATTCAAATAAAGCATGTCAAATGTTTACCTGGCTGTCCAGGCCCAACACCAGCAGCATGAAGAAGAAGAGCGCCGCCCACAGTGGAGCCAGAGGCATCAGGGTCACAGCCTTGGGATAGGCTATAAAAGCCAGGCCCGGCCCTGCACGTCAACGGATACGGATCAGTCTGGAGGAATGGGCTATAGTCTGTTATTGTATGTTATTGTTGAGGCTAACGGCCAGGCTGCATCGAACGCATAGCGTATGCTGCAACACTATGCATCCATAATAATCAATGGAACCAGCTACACTGGGCATGAGAGCAGCGCGTACGTGCAGCATATGCGCTGCGGAGAAGCGTTAAAATAGAACAGTCTGGTAACACTTTAGAATAATGGTACATTAATTATCATGAATTCATGCATGATTTGTGCATTACTTCATTAATACCTGACGAATCATGATGAATTAGCATAGCGTGTGTGTGTGTGTGCCCACTGTGAACTATAGCAGGAACAAATGTGTAGTGTTATTGTGTGAATGGACATGACAATTCTGGTTAATTACTGGAGCTTGTTTCGGCTAAACTGAATGGTTTATTTTTATATTCCAATGACAGTAAATACCACTTGATTGACAGCAGAACAAAAAATTCCTACAGTGAGAACAAATGTAAGATAGTGTGGTGTTTCTTTTATTTAATATTCAGTTAGGGTCTGCAGGTTTGCAGAGACACCCCACCCTGAAGCCATTATCAGTGTGGCAACAGTAACAACAGTACATCACTTTAGTTGACAACAATGATGAAGTAATGAGAAGCTAATGCTTAGTTAATGATGACTACTGTATTTGGATGTCAACAGAATGAATGTGCTGTGATTTTTTAATTGACCTGCTGGCTACTATGAAGAAAACATGCAACTCACATCATGATGATTGACAAACTTATATTGATATATTGTTCTAGCATGTATACATGCATGCTATTAAAGGGACTTTTATTCACGTAATTATTCATAAAGTATTACATGCATTCATTCAGGATTTTTTTTAATGATTTATTCATGTGGGTCTACAACCTGATGTTTCCTGATATATTAATGAATTAAGTAATGCACAGATCATGCACGAATTCATGGTAATTTATGTACCATTATTATAAAAAGTTACCAATAGGAAATGACCCGCCGTACGTGCGGGTCACTGGCTGCAGCAGGTGCAGCCAGTAGGAATATGAACTCCGCGTAGAATCCGATGTAGCCTGGCCGTAAGGTAAACTGGTTGGGTGATGCTGTGTTCTTACCACTCTCAGCTACCTTACTGATGTCCACTCCCTGCTCTGCTGCCATGAAGCCCAGAACAGAGAATACCACAAAGCCTGCAAAGAAACTGGTTCCACTGTTGATGAGGGCCAACACGAATGCATCCCTACACACACGCACACACACATATATTTCTTTTCTTTTCTTTTTTTTCCATATATATATATTTTTTTTTTATTGATGCAAGTATATTAGTGAAGGACACCTATGAGGGTATTGATCTTTGGAAATGTAAAAAGCATCATGCCAACAAAGCACTTTGCATTTTGAAGGCATGGGTGCAGAGAGAAAGCGAGAGTCAAACATGAACAGACAGGTTTTATACAATAGGATGGGGCTATTGTAAGACATGTCAGACAGACAATGACCTGAGAGGAGAGGAGGGCCAGTTGGAAACTGAGAAAGACAGGAGGATCAATAGCCATTTCTTTGATTGTTGTTGTTCTCTGTAGCCTATACGTACATACGTAGCATTTGGGAGCATTGAGTAAATTAACCAGTGTCAACTTTAACTTTATTGCTAATCAGCTTCTCATTTGAGTCTCATTTGTAAATAATTTATGTAACAGGTTTTTTACTAAAACCCTTAAGAGAAATACCCAAACTTAGCATGAAATATACTTTATAAGACTTACTTTTTGGTTATTTCTCTTAAGGGATATTATGTTAAACAAATGTTAC
Source organism: Typhlichthys eigenmanni (assembly GCA_027564635.1). Taxonomy (NCBI): domain Eukaryota; kingdom Metazoa; phylum Chordata; class Actinopteri; order Percopsiformes; family Amblyopsidae; genus Typhlichthys; species Typhlichthys eigenmanni. The sequence goes on from JAODUK010047612.1 coordinate 16,029, forward strand.
ATTAAATAAATTCAAAAATGTAAATCTAATTAGATTCTCTTTTTGAAATAATCAAAAACAAAGATGAGAATCACCTGAGCAGCCATTTTCTTTTGGACAGAGTGAAAGATAGCTTTCCTCAAAACATCAGCTACATATAAAATGTAAGAATTAAAATGTGAGTATGTAGTGACAACAATATTTGGCCAGTTTCCTCATTCATCCGTTATGTGTTGTATCTGACTAGGCTAGTGTCAGAAACAACTATGGTTGACAAGACAGGCTAAGAATATTGCACTAATGTGATGTGAGTTTATACACGATAGATTGACCTGGATTGTTCCAACTATATAACACCACTGCAGCTGTTTTCACAAGCGGTCTGCTTTAGCCAACAGTCAACAAGGTTCTTATCTCCATGAGATAGCAAACCGAGGAAAGTTTAGGATAGAGAATGAGCCTTATTTTACCAATCTAACTGCACAGTTTAAAGATCACGGTTCAAACAAGATCCCTAAAATATGTTGATGTAGGCTACACACAAATAGTATTTCACAATGTACTCTTTTAATTTTTTATCCGTTACATGTATGTGCGCTCCTGTGTGCGTAACAAGCAGATTCTACGCACATTGTGCACCCGCCATAGGCGATACTATCTTGATACGCCGTTTACATTACACCAGATTTTTTCCTGGTGTAATCGCACAATCACTTTCCGCTGCCTCAAGATAGCAATGCACTAGCAGTGCGCTAGAACACATCTCATGTTAAGACACACACACACCTACAAGCGATCGAATGAGCGCAAGTGCATATGCTATTTAACTTAAACAACATGGGCACTGGACTGGTAAATGACAACTACTTCGGAATTAAACTAGCACAGACACAAAGCGTTCCCGCTTTGCGCAACTTTGCGGTGGATGTAAGATAGGGCCCTTTATCTCTAAGATGCAATACACACATATCTATATATTTATATATTTTATATATTTTAGGGTCTGGGCGATATTTTTTGGATGAATACACGATACATGATATATTTTTGGTTTAGTGATCAGTTGTATGCCAAATAGGACATGAGATGTCACAAATGCCTTAATTTAGAAGCCTTTTTAAAAAAAAAGGTGCATATACATATTTCCTCTACCTGTTAAGTAACAGTTTATCAAAATTGAATCAAATCACATAAATAAACATAAACACACATTAAAACATTAAATATTGCCTAGTACAGTTAACAGTCTGATTTAAAATGTAGTTAACACAGGTTTTCCTTTCCTGCTGAACAATACTGCTTTAAAATATCAAATGTAAATCTTTATTTAATTTAAATATGCACATTTCGGAGAATACCCATTTAGTTGTTTAACTCATTAGAAAAAGCACAGTCTGTTCTGTAAGCCTAACAATATAATTATAAGGGCTACACAAAAGGCTTGTGTGCGTAACTGTCCATACAGACTGTGTTCACTAACTGCACATGGGTGACAAGCTGAAGCCCATACAGACGGCAATGGACGTCCTGTATAATGTAATATCTTCTCTAATATTTTGTATGGGGAACTGATCATGCACATACCAGACATATTAATATAGCTATCCTTTAACATAGCCTAGAGAACTAGCCGAAAATCCAACAAGCCGTTTGTATCTGCATTGTACAAGCGCTCAACATTACTGCTGTTCATTGTTTTTTTTTATACCCGAACCATCTCGATATGATTTAGCCATTCTGTATCTCCTTACAAACGGTTGCTTGTTGCTGTCTTTTCCCATGGTGCACTTGCAAAATGTGTTCATGAGTGGGGGCGGAGTTAGGTAATGCAGAAAGTGAAAGCGGAGAATACCTTTGCGTAACAAAATGAACACACATCTCGTTGACGCCATACACACTCGCCTATCTAGTGCTGTGATTGTTTCTGAGATTGTGAGAGAAACGAAGCCAGCTTCTTAAAAAAAATACAGCACAATTTAAACACTCGATGTTAACTGTATAGCATATTTACTACATCGTGCGCAGAACATGCCACAATAAATCGAGTATATTCGATATATCGCCCACCCCTAATATATATACGTAAATATATATATTGTAATGACAACAAAAGGTGGTTCTCAAACTATGGTACCACTGGTTTCCTGCCAAGGAAGGAAATCTGAATTATTTAATTTAAATATATATCTACTAAGTTACTATGAATAAAAAGACATTAACAATAGAACCGCAGACATTTTTTCTAATACAAGGTTGCTGCTCTCTCTTCAACATTTCTCGGAGTATGGTTAAATGAGTGAAACAGTGCCCCTCTATGCCTACATACATTATATGTTGAATGTGTGGTGAAACGTGATATCACTCATTCTGCTGCCTGTCTGCAACGATGCCAGGGCGAGTTTGCCTCCTTAAAATAATTTTTTTATAGTATTTAACTTATGATGATAAGACTATAGCTCATGCCACTGCCACACTCTGATTGTTCAAAACTATGCTGAGGAAGGTAGCCTTACAGACTGATATCACATGACAATATGACTATCAGTAATAGAAGGTAAATAATGATAGCCTACATGTATTTGTATTAGTAGTAGTATGTAGTCCACACATCCTTTTACTTTGTCACTAATACAAGGTTTGCAAGTGTGTGATAAGAGAACAGCGGAGCTAACATACCTTAGAATTTAACCCCATCTTTATATTTCCAATTTAGGTCAAGGGATGGAAAAAGTCCAATGGTGTAGTCCTGACATGTCCCTATTATGGGCAATACCAATTAAATCTTGCAAGGTCTCAGTACCAGGTAGAGAGGTCTATTAAAAAGTATCGCTATTATTGGCATCCAGTTAGCTATTGCACCATGTATGGGTTTTAAGGTTTACATATCTCTCTTTTTAAGGTAAACACATTAAAGTGCATCAACTAGCTAACAAAAACAGTGTCCTCAAGGCCAAATAAAGCCGGCTGTCACACTCAATTGTTGAAACAGACAGGGATTAGGGTTGCATTCTTTTGGATGGGTTACATCAAGAATCTTTTCAAATACTACTATGGAATGTTGGAATGCTAACAATATGAAGTGGGTTGAAATGCAGTCATGAGAAATGGCTTTGCATGCATGTGTGCAATGCATGCTTCAGGAAAGCGGATCATATCGAGACACGTCGCTAGAAATGCGTCGCCAGAAAAATCGGACTGCGCGACTGGCATGCGCTTTTTGATGACGTAGCGCTTCAAGTTTTTTATTTTTGCCGTTTTTTAGACCGCATAAAATTTCAAATATTCTCAACTTTTAAGGACAAAGCGAGGAGTCGCGCTTTCCATCAATGTGACAGTTGGCCCAGGCAGCCGTTCTCTTTGGCGCAGGCAGCCCATCTCTGTGTGATCGGGGGGTTTATCAACGCGCTTTCAAAGCGGCCGTGCCTTCAGCGACGCATCTCGGTTTGATCAAGGCCTTAGGCTGCAACACCACTAGCACAGAGAAATCCGAAAAATGTTTGTTCTGTTGCCAGATATACAGTACATGGCTTTAAGCAGGGCTTGACATTAAGCATTTTGATGTACTTGTCCTTTCGGACAAGTACATTTGTCATTCACTTGTCCGAG
>JAODUK010047633.1:0-19613 GCA_027564635.1 Typhlichthys eigenmanni
CCATGGGTTTTTTTTTTTTTTTTTTTTTTTTTACTGGTATCAAATGTATTGTTGCTATAACTGTCTTAATAACCTGTCCAGGGACTGCGGTTGAAAATTTTCCAGCTGGCCTAAACCGGTACTTTTACAGAAATGTTGATAAAATGTACATTGTCCCTGTAAAAATAAAGCTCAATCAATCCCGGGCCTCAGTGTAATTCGAACACTGGACCGGCGCACACACAACCGGTTTCTAAATGAGCAGGAGCAGAGAAGGAGGTGGTTGGTTTTTAGGTTGTGGATTTCCAAAGTCTTCTTAGCTAGCTCTCAAATCGATACCTACAGCAGCTTAAAATGAAAACCACACAATTAGCGTCCTGGTGGGTAATTGGTTGGCGTCAACGGCAATATAAGTGCCTGTGTTCGGAAAACCACTCCCCCGTGGGTGTTCTGATTGGGTGAAGGTTGTCTAATCGTCTACTGCAATTATGCTCTCATGTCGTCTACAGATCCAGCTTTGTGTCCTTTAACCAGACTAGCGCAGGGTCCTTGGCTCGTGGGGGCTACATGAAGTTGACTGGACAAACCTCTGGAGCCCTTCAGACTCAGCTGTCCGATAGGTAGAACACCTACACAATGATACATAATAATAATAATAATAATAAATGCAGTAATTACAATTTTATTAACATTTCCTCCCCTTGAAATTTATTTTTGTTCTGATTGTGTCTTTGCAGCCCAATTTGCATATCTAATGCTGTCAGCCTGCGATGTATTGGTAAGCAATCGACCAGTAGTCTAAAGGATGACCAGAGACAATGAAAACAGAGAGGGCTCAACTTTCGCATTATATTTTTTGATAGGAGGCAGGGGGAGGTGGGGGCTTGTCACCCTTTATGCAGACCAGAAAAACTGCGTTCCATGCAAGTCAATGGGGAGGTCCACTGATTTCACCATACTATTTCCCATTATTTCTGTCTGGGGGCATTAATGGGTATTTTAAGTATATTACATTAATTCCAAAGTACCTACGATCAATCTGAGGCCAACTCTTTTGGGTTAAAGGTACATTGTTTCTGGCCATGCATGGTAGAGTTGTCTGGATGCTGCCTACATCAGCCTCCACAGCGAAATACAATTGGTGACACGCCCACTTAAGAGACACGAAACGTTCCATTTGTGCTCCCATTGAAATACATTACAGCCCTCCATCTTTAATTGTACCATACATATTTGTCACCCTGACCCTCAGACTGTGGCGTGACCAACACAGCAACTAAGAGCGGCGTGCGTATTGTTGGCGGAACAACCGCCGCGAGCGGGGCGTGGCCGTGGCAGGTCAGCCTCCAAATTAATAGGCGGCATGTATGTGGAGGCTCCATTATCAGCCCTTCCTGGGTCTTGTCTGCTGCTCACTGCTTCCAAAGGCAAGACGTGTTTCCCAGTATAGTCCATAGTATATTAATTACAGCATACTGTATAGGGCTGGGCGATATACCGGTATATCGGAAATTTTTCAAGAGATATAAAATTAGACAATATCGTTTAAATCGATATAGTTATATTATGCATTTATTCATGACTTTTTCGATTTGTTCGTCTCTCCCTCCATGCCTGCACTTGGCCTGAGGAGTGGAGTCAGGAGCGAGTGATTTAGTGCGTTCAGTGTCAAAGGTGCGGAGTCACCAGAGAAAGCTCACATGTCAATTAATGTCGCTAAAAATAAAAAATGTCACATTTCCATCGGGTTTCCTGTTTTTTCTCTATGCCTGAAGATTAAGCCCACCTTGTAGAAAATACCAATATATATCGTGTATCGGGATATAATTTTTGGTCCATATCGCCCAGCCCTAATACTGTATATAGAATAGTATACTGAGTATGCTGACTTTTATATACTCTATTTATTTTATTTTATTTTTTATATCAGTTCCTCCTCTCCTCAATTATGGACAGTATATTCCGGTAGGACCAGCTTAGCATTGATGAGCTTTACATCAGGCAACACAGTGAGAAGCATCATCGTTCACGAGGGCTACAACAAAGACACCAGCGACAATGACGTTGCTCTCATGAAGCTTGACAAACCTCTCACGTTTTCAAGTAAGCTGAAATTAAATCAGTTTATTAGTTATTGGCCTATTTGAGGTTTTAGGCTTCCTCAACTTCCTTGGCTTTATATTGTCATAATTGTGCGTGAGGCAGGTTAAGATATGTCTGTTCTGACTAAGGCGTTTGTGTGTCATGTTGCAGACACAGTACGGCCTGTATGCTTACCTAATGCTGGCTTGGATCTGTCCCCTGAACGCCAAGCCTGGATCACTGGATGGGGGACTTTGAGGTCACAAGGTAAGTTGCATAATTCTCTGAACACGCTCAGCATGCGGAGGTGGTGGGGATGATAATAATGATGATGGTGGTGATGATACACTTATAAGAACTGCAGGCCATCGTGTTATACAGTGAGAGAAAACATTTTCTAACAATAATTGAAACAATATATTATAAACACACAATATAACATGTTTCAATAAAAGCAGGAGTAAAAATGTCATAATGTAAAATAAACAGATGATGACCCATCTGTGGAAGGCATGTAGTACTATTGGCTAGATCGCCTGCCCTAGCCAATAGCCATGTGCTAACATGATCCTAGGCAGTGAGGCTGCCCTCTGAGTCCTGGCAGAACTGACCATATGGAGCCGTGCAACAATCATTTGGTAAATGGTAGATGGACTGCATTTATTATAGTGCTTTGCTAACCTTTAGGTTGCTCTAAGCTTTACAGGACTGCACATTCACACACCGTGTGTAGTGTGTGTGTGAGAAGCATTCACCACCGGGAGCGGTTAGGATTAGGTGTATTGGTTAAGGACACAAAGCAGGGTTCAGGTTAGGTATTATTGAAGCATATGTCGGCCTTTAAGGACAATTTATGTTTCCACCATACGGTTGTTGGCTATGGCGAATCGATGGCTGGATGGACAGGTAGTTAAATTTTTGGAGAGGTGCGCATCAGGGTATTGCATAGGGCAGGCTACGACGTAGCTTAATCCATATCCATAGGTTAGCGTAGCTTTGACGCAGAAGCGAAAATTGGCCTTAATCGCGAGTTACAGAGGTTCAAACCAGTTCCGTCGCCCCGCTCTACCCCCTGAGCCTCTACCACCCTCTCTCCCCTCTCTTGTTATAGGGTCATCGCCCGACGCCCTGATGCAGGCCCAAGTCACCATCTACAGCAGGGACACGTGCAACGCACCCAGCGTGTTGGGCGGACGAGTCACTCAAACCATGATTTGTGCTGGTAAACTGGCAGGAGGCGTGGATTCATGCCAGGTAAGATCCCCATCCATCCCTTCCTCTCGCTCTCTAGCAAATGTGTATATGAACATTTGCTACCTATCCTTTTGATGTTGGCTGTTAATGTACTCAAAATGCTCTCTCTTCACCCAATGTTTACACACACTGTGCAGGGTGACAGCGGAGGCCCTCTGGTGACACAGAAGGACGCACTATGGTGGCTGGCGGGGGACACTAGCTGGGGCTATGGGTGTGCGATGCAGAACAAGCCCGGGGTCTACGGCAATGTAACATACTTTATTGATTGGATTTATACAAAACTCCGGATATGACTGGCGTGTACTGTATTGCATGTTCTGTAATGCACTGTATGTCATGCCTTCCTTAACTTTAGCTATTATGTTGAGAACATGATGAATGACCTTTTTCAAAATTGCAGCATCGCAGTATACATTAGACATTCATGGTACAAATGGTTACAATCCATTCTATCTACAGTATCATTCCATAGCTATACACAGTTGTGTAAACATTTGTAAACAGGACATAACTTGTTCTAGTTATTTTTTTAGCTAATGAAGTAGATATAACGTTAACATCAATGGCCTGACCATACTGTGAATATCATGTTCGAAAAATTTCACATATAAAGTAATATGCTGTATTTGGAAGGCTTAAAAAGTGACCAATTTAAGCACTGAGAAGTCTCAGCTGATTGATCATAAGTCCAATAGCTACCTTCATTGTTATGCTCTTCACCCTGATGGGGAAAGTATAGCAAATAAGTAAACAGAAAATCTATCTTTTACAATGTTTTGTTTTAAATGTTGTTTTGTTACAATATTGTACAATTTTTAAGATTAATTACATCAAGCATGTCATCAATTACTATACATCTATTTGTTTCTAACAATGAGTTATTAATATGTATTTAATGTTTAATTTGTGTTTTTCACAACATACAGCACTTTAAATGTTGAGGATGCCAATTTACTTTTTGTATTTTTTTCAATTCATATTGGAAGGCTAACAGAAGATTACATAAATATTTTGTTTTAGGAAATATTAAATGTTCATATATATTTTCATCTTGCATTATTAATTTAGTTAATTATGTTTCAGTGTGAGAATAAGCTATTTTTGTTAAACTGATATATTTTGACACTGTTTACAATAGATCCTACACTACAGTACTGGACATTTGTAGGGATGGCACCGATACGATACTGAGATCGGAAATTCTTCCGATACTGACTTAAATAGCTAGATCGGTATGTGACAATTGGACAGTTGTAACCGATCTATGGGGCTGATCCAACAACTCAAACTAATGCATACATCAATGACAACATGTAATATTTCCTTATATTCATATTTGGCCAATGTTACATTATGTTTTACAGTTAGGAAAGCAATGTTCAAGTCTTATGGTTACACAAAACATGATTCCCAGTCTCTTCCTCAGTCACAGTGAGGAATACAGCTTAATTTATCATTGCAATCAGTTTGGTATCGTATTTGCCGATACACAAAGTGCAGGTATATGTATCGGGACTGAAAAAAATCGGATCGTGCCATCCTTAGATATTTGTAATTGGTAATTTTAACACCTCGATTACAAATGTAGTCCAGTTTGTAGTTTATCATTTATATTTGTGCTATAATCTACAGCACCAACATTGTTAATCATATTTATTCTTAATCATTATTAATAAAGAATGTATTATCAGCCTTCTTATTTACAAACCATTGCAAAGTCATGTTTATCCATTGTGCAACAACCGCTAAACCACAACTCATTAACCTGCTCTCGTTTTTGGTGTAGGCCTATTCTCACAACAGTAGGATATGCACACAGAGCCATGATATGAGTAGAAAGCTTAGAACCTCTAATTTCAATATATAGCCTTTCTGACACATTTGATTATTATATTATTATCCTTAAATTAAATATGTAAACAAACATGCTAAAATTGTTTGACAAATAGGATTCACTAACTGAAAGACCATTGGCTTTACAACCATCACCATGCATGTCAAACATTTTTTTTAAAGAATGTTAGGCTATTCTGGACGTTATACCGTGAGACTACATTACATTACATTCACACTCATCTCAATCATAGATCATGATATTATTTAATTTGGCTGAATTATAAAAGCCAGTAGTGGTACCAAATGAAGAGCCGTTTGGGAGCCAGAAGAGCCGGCTCTTATTGCTGAGCCGAGTCAGAAAAAAAGATGGAATGCCCATCACTACTGTGAAATTACCAGGTTAATTGATATGAATGCCCTACCCCAGATATGACACAGCATGTTCTTTACATTTACGTCAAGGCTTCCGTTATAGAGATAAAGCTTTGCATAGGTTGTATGCTATTGGTGCCCCCTTGTGGCCACAAGGCACAACTGTACAACCCAAGACAATTAAGAATCATGGTTCTCACGCATTATATACATTGAATAAAATGTGCTCATCGTGGGTGAAAAATAACTAAATTCACCGAGGACATTTAAATCATAAAGAGGCTTACTGGTATTATTCTGCCCACATTCTCACTTTTTCCAAACATAACCTACACATGTATGTAGCCTACACACGCACACGCACGCATATACATACATATATGTGTGTGTGTATATATATATGTATGTACAGTATATATGTATATAGGCTACTGTATACATACAATATGTGTGTGTGTGTGTGTGTGTGTGAGAGAGCGAGAGAGAGAGAGAGAGAGAGAGAGAGAGAGAGAGAGAGAGAGAGAGATAGATGCCAGCACTCTCCAGAGAGGAGAATGACGCACAAGCTCGGCAGACCTCAGGACAGCCAACATCTTTACTTCCATAAGAGGCGGTTAGAGGTTAAGGGAGCCACTAGGTAAATTCACCTATACTGTAGTATTTCAGTATGTTTGTCAGTTAGTATTAATTTAAACCTTATAGAGGAGCCTGACTTGTATCAAATTTGATTATTTTTCGGTCATTTTAAATGTAAAGCTGGTTGCTATTGATGGAATCAATATCAATGATGAAAAAGAAGTGATACAAATTTTTTTGGGGGCCACTATTCGCATTTCAAACATACAGTGTTTTGGTTCAATGCAAACCTAAATATAGTTGACATATTTGTTATCAACATACACATGCCTTAGCATCTGTATATAATGTACTATATTATATCCAGTCAGTCATATGCATATATATCAATAAATATCAACAACAATACTATACACGTTCATAATTTTTGGATTTGGCATCCTTACGGGCAAGCGCTCCGATAACATAAATCCTTATGAGGCATTAAGAAAAGTCTGAAGGGAAAGCACAAGCATGCAGCCTCTTGAGAGGTGGTGAAATTATCTTCTCACATTGTCAAGTAGTTATTGAGGGTCGGCAGATTCAATGCCCAGAGCCATAACTCTAGCAGAATATTGTTGTCATCACTAAGCTGCAGCATTGGATCGTCAGGGAGTGAGCTGCCTGGATGCCATTTCCAAGGAACATGTCGTTGACATCTTTGTGGCCTTTTTAGCAACACAGGGCTAAGTTCTTTCTTCAACAAGAACACAGATCCCCAATAGCCACAGTGTGTGTTCAATGTGACAGAAGTTCTCTCTCTCTCTCTCTCTCTCTCTCTCTGCACTGCAAGCGACTAGCAGCGACGTAGCGACGAGAGACAATTGAAAGTCAATGTGATTCAGCTACTTGAAGCAATGACGGGCGACATAGCGGTCGGTGAAGCGAAGTGGGCGGGTACTAAGTTAAACTAGTCTCAAAATTCAGGTGGCGCGATTGAGGTGACCGCCAACGGAAGCTAAGGATATCGTTGACTGACAGATTGACTGAAACATTTCGAGCGGGAAATATATACGAGACGGATACCTAGGCAACCAAAGCCTGCGTTTAAACAAGTGGCCAATTTTCAGCTACACGGCCACGGGCGTCGAGCGGATCGTGTGTCTGGGGCTCTGCTCTCTCTTGCTCTCTCACACACACTCACACACACACACGCGCACGTGCACGCGCACTCACACACACACACACACACACAGTATATACCGTAGTTTTATGATGTAAGATCTCAACATTCAACCTTGACGTTCAGGAACAAAGACAACAGAACTGCTTTGTGTGAGAATAGGCATTCACATTCACATGCAGCAGGCATTACGTAAATGCATTTGTCTCTTTTACCACGCACACACACACACCTATACTTGCACACGCACACACACACAAACACACGCACACGCACACACACACACCTATACATGCACACGCAGCTCTATGGGTGCCCTTTCTGCTGACATAGATGAACAAACTTCTGGAAAGTTGGAACTTTCTGAATACACACACACACACTCACACACACACAAATCACACAACTGAGCTCAGTTTCCCTGACGACCATCTTTCTTTTTACATGTGGGTGTGTGTCATCGAGTGCATGTGCCTGAGAGAGTCTGTCTAGTGTGTATTTGTTTTAGTGTGTATATGTCTGTGTGTGTTTTGCATGCAAGTCTGTGTGTGTGTGTGTGTGTGTGTGTGTGCATGTGTGTGTGTGTGCGTGTGTGTGCGTTCGTGTGCATGTGTGTGTGCGTGCATGTATAAAAGAGTAGACGAGTGTGTGATCCTCAACATGAGGTGATGACAAGACTGCCCTAATGAAAAAGGTAATCTAATAAAGAATGCAAACGCACGTACACACAAAAATGCTGCCCATCCCTGAGTGTCACCATCCTGGCAGGGACTCCAGATCCCAGATTGAATCCAGTTCCTTCGTTCCGTGTCCCTAAATATGTAATTGCTTTCACCTGGTGTGAATGTATAACCTGTTTCCTGAGTTTCAGTCCAGCATTATCATGCAGTGTTACTTGTTTACCTTCTTGTAACACTGACTTGTCCTTCTGTGCCTCTATTACTGTACCTGGATTTTTGACCCTGTACCTTGACTTTGATTAAGTAATAATGTTTTTGCTATTAACTGTTTACATCTCAGTCTATTTCTGCTAGTGGTTCTGAGCTAGAGAGTTGTTATAGACAGACAGACATACAGACAGAGGGATATACAATAAAGCTCAAACTTGAGTTGGGGGTTAATAAACCATGTTCAGTGCATTGCCTGTGGTCAGACTACTGTGCTATACGTTAGGTTGCATTATACAGTATCACTACAGTATATTGTGTACACTAATAATTGAACAAGGTTTTTCTGCCTGCCAATACACCATGCCAATATGCAACTGATTCACACTGAAGTTTTATAGTTTTATCCCCTCAACACAGCCTTAGTTGAACTTCAGGCCAACCCTTTACTGGAAAACTTCCTTACTGTACCTCCATATAAGTCTACAAATGTTTTCAGACGGACCTTCCTTGTGAAAACATTATCAGGACAGGCTTGTAGTATAAATTTAAAGATCCTTTATAGAGCAATGGTCAAGGGTTTTTACTAAAATGTCATAAACAAATTAGAAGTATATGATGTACTGTAGAAGAAATCAGAGAGCCCGGTAATATTCCATCCCACACACTAAAGGCCTATTTATGCTTCTGCGTCGAGCTTACGCCATGCCTACGTCATCGCCCTACGGCGTAATTTACGCCATCGTGATCATATTATACTTCTGTTCATCAGACTTCGGTCTGTTGGCCATGCGGACCTCTGCACGTTGACTGCGCATGTGAAGCAGCTAACGTGGAAGTGCCATGTCTTGCTTATGCGCTCGAATTAGAACACAAATTGAGTGTAAACGTTTTGAAATAAGCACATAAAAATATTTCTTCACTATTTCAGATGGTAACTGTAATGGATTAAAGTCACATGTATTCCCAACCCTGAGTATTGTACGGTGTTATGGCACCTTTCCACTGCATGGTTCCAACTCATCTCTACTCTCCTTGGGTACCAGGCACAGTACGCTGTTTTGCCCTGCGGAGAGTACCCCCCCAATGTGTGAACAGCATGTCTTCACTTCCCATCGCCCACACAGACATGTCTAAGTGATATACTGTAGCATCTAGGAAAGAACAACATCCTGGTTGAAAAAGAGAGAGAGACCATTGTCTCTAGGGCCCGTGTGTGTGTGTGTGTGTGTGTGTGTGTGTGTGTGTGTGTGTGTGTGTGTGTGCACGTCCAGGAAGTTAATGGTAATAACAACGTTAAACAGTGTTGTGAGAGGCGTGTGCATAAGATTGTGTTCCACCTCTGATTGTGTGTGTGTGGTGTGTACGTGTGTGAACGTGTGTGTGTGTGTGTTCGTGTCATTTGACAAAGGACACATTTTATGGCCTTATAGAGAAATATATCACACCAGACGTATGTGTGCGCGCACACATACACACGCACACACTCTGCAAAAGTGATGAGGCATAAAAATTTCACTGATCAGCTAATGGAAGAATCACACTCCAATAACCAGTGGAGGAGGGAGGGATATATTCTTCAGGCTTATATTACTCTCTACCCCTCCTCTCACAGCCTCCAGACTTGTTTCAAACATAAGCAGAGAGTTGGGGCAGACATTTTGGGGCATTTTCTGTATGAAACAACCACTGATAGGGAATATGAAGAACCAGAACAAGACATGTCATTTCAGATAAAAGTTAATGTTCTTGTTCATGTAATGACAATGAGGCAGGACAAAGGGTAAAGCCCTGTGTCCACCAAAGAGTTTTCTTCTCACGCCAGCGGTATTTTTCAATTGATTCCAATGGGAGCGGCGTGTTTTTCCAGGCTTCTAAAAATGCCAGGAGCTGAGCTGAGCGATTTTTCCACGCCGAACGCCAGGCGCTGAGCGTTTTTTCAAGTTGAAAAATGTTCAACTTCTAAAAACATCAGGAGCGTGGCGTGGCGCTGAGTGTTTATTTCACGCCGAACGCCGGGTGCTGAGCATTTTTTCAAGTTGAAACATTTTCAACTTTGGGTGAAACGCAGCACCGATCACTGTCACTGTTTCCCCGGCTGTCCAATCGCAGCGGTGAAGGGGCGGGACAAATACTACGAGCAACCGTCACAACCGTAATTTCTTGCACACAACTGTAACAACGGAGAAGTTGATAGTCAGATGATATGCCCGGACTACCACAACAATACTAACACGAAAAATAATGTATAGAATATTACAAATGAAATAATTTGTTGATAACACAAACTTGCATTTATTTGCAACATATGAACTCCCATGGAGATTCTGTTTCCTAGCAACCAAAGCGTCTCATCTGAATGAAACGCTGCGCTTCCAAAAACGCTTCATAGCGCTGACAGTTGGGCTTTTTCAGCAGAGCGACTGGCGTCTTCAGCTGCAGCCGCAGCCTAAAGATCAAAGTATGGCCATGATAATCACGGCATTCAGAGGCATTCACAGTCATTACTTGCAGAACTTACAAAACATTATACGATATATAAAGTGTTAATATGCAAAAAAACCTAAGTCCATCTGAAAAAAGTAGCAAAAGCAATTTAAAAAAAACATTATTTATTAGGTTTCTAGTCACTAATTTCATCTTTATTACAATTAAAAGGTTGTTTGTCACAAATTATTTAAATATTGTCAATTTGAAAACAAAATATGTCAGATGGACTCAGAGGTTTTTGTATCTGAGCTCTTCATTTTCACTGTACTACTGTAACTTGTCACACATTATTTGAAACCCTTCACCCAAACTTCTGGCACAATCAAACATTCAATTTCTCCATCTCCCTCTCAGTTCTTTTGATGCATTCTCTTTAGTGTTATATTGACTGCGTGTGTGTGCGTGTTAGATCCTGAAAGCTGTTTGATTGTGAGCACAGACGAAATGGTTTTGAGGCAATTGTTTGAATTAGAGTCAGAGGTTTTATGGAAAATGTGATTTTGTGTGCACACAGCTTTGAGAAAACGCGTTTAAAAGAAATGTGTCTTAGCAAATGTGGCAACACTGTAATAGGCGGGCTGTGTTTTGCCCTTTTGTCTGCTGTTGAGAGAGAGATTACTCAAAGGCATGTTAGCGTACAACGGCACTGTCTCACGGCACGGCCGAATCACACTGTTCTTAAGCTACGCGGTGGTGTGACATCGTGCTGGGAACACCAGTGAATATGCACCCCAGGACTGCATCTGGTGGCAGAGGAGATAAAGAGAGGAGGGGAGAAAGAAAGGAACAGGAGGAAAAGAGGAGAATAACAAGAGGATTTAATATAGGGAGACTGAAGATCTGACACGAACAAAGCCCAGAGAAGGGATAGAGAGAGAGAGAGAGAGAGAGAGAGAGAGAGGAAAATAAGAGGGGTGGGAGAGAGCAGAAAAGGAGGTTTCAGCATCCACACTTGCTAAGAGAAAGAAAGGTTAAAAAGGGGGAGAGAGAGAGAGAGAGAGAGAGAGAGAGAGAGAGAGAGAGAGAGCGTGAAGAAAGGGGGAGAGGACGAGAGATGATGAGGATAGTGGTTCTAATAGATGATGTCAGGTTAATTTCCGGCGGAGCAGAACAAGACAAAGCCTATTTAATAACTGTCAAACATGCAGGAATGTACACACACACGCACACACACACACACACACACACACGCACACACACACACGCACACACACGTGCAGTGTGGACTCACTGTGCAATGAGTCCACACTGTCTAGATAAAAAAAGAATCTAAACGCACTGTGGACAGATGTGAGTATAATAACATGCCACACAGTAGTGTGTACGTGTGTGCCAATTTGTCTTTATGCTTAATATGCGAGGGGGAGTTTTAAACCCACAGGATCCAGAAATATGTTTTCATAATAATCAGCACTAAAATACCATAATAAATCCTTGTAATACAGTAAGAATCAATTGTGATCTACTGTATTTTCTCTCTCTCTCTCTCTCTCTCTCTCTCTCTCGGTCTCCCTCTCTCTCTCTCTCTCTCTCTCTCTCTCTCTCTCTCTCTCTCGTACGCTTCAAGATGTCGCCGTGGGCTTCAGTTTTCCCTGAAAGCTTCCTTCCCCCTCGGGAGCAATACAAGTGGCGGTTGCATTGATGGCTAACTGTCTGCCACCTCACAATCAATGACAGGGTAAATATTAATATTAGCTCTTTGGAGGAGGACGATCATCGACCGCCACAGTCTCGCAGCTCGAAACAGACATGGAGAGGTTTGACAAAGGAAGACATGAGAAAAAGACTAAACAACAACTAACACATGAACACCGGAGGACTTTAAAAGCCGGGAATGCATATTGATTCGCTCCTCGTGACCTCCGACCCTTGCTAATGTGCTTATTAGTCGCCATTATTTTAAAACAACGCATCTGCCAATGCAAAATTAGATGTACAGTAGCACACAGTCTATATTTGATATACTGTACAGTTAAGACTTAAAGATTTTAATATTTGGAAGTATAATTCTGATATTGAGTTGCGGTTAAACACCTTCTTTAATGTCAGGTTGTGCAATGTTTGAAACTATTTAACTTCCCTCAAAAGATGGATGAAAAGAGATTAAACTGTTCCTTGCACATCCTCATTTGTGTTTCTGTATTGTATCGACATAAACTTCTAAATATACTCGACAAAAACATACACACTTGTTTTCATTTCTGTTTTCTTTACAAATAAATGATTTACTGTAAGTGAGAGCTAATGTGTGGCACTGCATGAGGTAACTAGTGGCCACGTCAGATAATGGTTTGAAGCCACCATCTCCCTGTAGCCCTATGCAAACTAAGCCCTGTAGTTAGAATTCAGTGCCTAATAACTTAACAATAACTAACATTTTAGAGTAGCCTTTCATTTGTATTCCAAGCCACACCTGTGTAATTTTCAGGCTGTTTAATCAGCATCTGGATATGCCACCACTGTCAGGTGGAAGGATCATCTTGGCAAAGGTGATTTTCTCACTATTACAGATGTGAACACATTTCAGAAAAATCTACCCATGAAAAAAGTGTTGGGTTTATATTATATTACTAGTACTAACACGATATGGTGATTTGACGTATAAGTGCATTGGACTAGGGCACAATTGTATTTTTTAAAGTGTGCCCCTACCCCTTGGAGTTACAAGGGTAAGTGTTGAAATATTCCATTCAGACCCATTGTTCAAAAGCTCCTTTCCTGCCACAGCTCAGAGACCCAGGCAGTCAGTGGTCAATAGAAGAATTTTAAACTTCATCTTGCGCGGGGGTTTGTAACTGCCGTCAAATTCATTCAGGAGATTAGAGCAAAAATTCCATCTATTGACATTATGACATTAGATTCTGAAAGACAGGCTTACTTTTATTTTATTAAATTGTCTCCACATCTTCCAAAATGTCTTTCCTTTTTTATCAAATTCTACTTTTAATAGAACGGTGAGTGACAACAAGGTTAACCAGAGCTGCGACAATAAAAAATATGCATTACCCCAGTCGTCCAGATAAATATCTGATATATTATTATGCATTAGAAATACGTTGTTATTTTGTAGCACTGACTACCTTCAATAAACAATGCAGATGAAGCCTTGTAAAATGATTCATACAGAGTAAAAAAGGAACCAAATGGAAAGACAACGCATTTTGGAAGAGCGTTTAAACATTCGGAGTGTGCTGTGGCCTCGCCAGAAGTGGTTAACTACGGACCAACCGACACAATAGATAGACAGACAGCCTATCCAAACAAAGCTGACATTACGGCTGAGTTACGGCAGCACTGACTGACATTTCAGTTCTGTTCTACATGGCGACTGAGGGCTTCTGCTGCCAGATAGCGTTGATGTGCATTACAGTATATAGACCCTCAAATAAAAGATAGCACCGCTCTTGAGCAGTGGTTTATGGCTTGTTTGAGATTTTCCCAACACATCTAGTTGACAGGAAAATGTGCGTTGTGATACATCAGGCATGAGACGCGGTGTTGAAAAATGCACAGTGGTCACAAGAGAAAAGGATAACGCGGCGAAGCGACTGAGCGAACACAAAACGAGTTTAATGCCAGCGTTTTCTGTCAGAGAGCTGCCATGATGCACGTCTGGGGCAGACTATGTCGGTAATGACACCGCATCTTTCGGTTCTCGTCGTGTTACAATGGCTTTTCATCTGAAACACTGTCACCAACTGGCCCATGTTACTTAAATTATTTAGATTAAGTGGAAAAGTGAGCAGTTCTTTTGGGTTTATCCAAAATATAAATCTGTGTTGAGGCTTATCGTTCAAGAGGCCAACTTTTCAGTAAATGAAAACATGCAAAAGCATCTTGGCATAACAAATCCTATTTATTCAGTGGCGGTAACTACAGTGTAGTACTGTATCTGTTCAGAGTCATGCTGGATTTCTCTGTCTGGATTTCCAATAAACTCCTCAGTGTCACTAGCTGGCAGGCCAGATATGGCGTCAAAATGACCATTAACCCCCAGACTGGCTTCCATTTCACCTCCACTTAGCTGGCATTCCCTCCATAACGGACATCAATCACTTGTGTCCTGGATATTCAATTAAAACTGGAAGAGCACATATGCCAATTCTTTTAGAAAGGAATGCGTCCATAATGCGTGCGTGTGTGTATGTGTGTGTGTGTCTCTGCGCTCACCTACGCACACAGATGGCAGGGAATCTCTTTCCATTATTGGTGTAAAGCTAATCAATGGGAAAGGAAGTCAACCACTATCTAATATAGTGAACACACACACACACACACAGTAAATGGTTAATCTCTACTGGGAATACCGGGACATCTCGCTAACATGAGGGTCAGTAGACCTGCCTCCGTGACCCTTTCCCCACACACACACACACACACACACACACACATATCCACGATGACCCTCCCTTTGTGTGCAGCCCATGTGGGAAATCACATATTGACGCCTTCTCCTCTCGCTCTGTTCTCACCCCCATCTCCGTCCATTTCCTGCCTTTCTGTTCTGCCTTTACTTCTGTCCTCCATCCACGCAGGCCGCTGCCGGGGTCAAACAGCGTTGCATGACAGCGGCAAACGGAGCCAGGCCGGGAGAATGTGCGGCGCCACGACGACAACGGGCTTACTACAGTAGGCGGGAAATGAAAAGGGGGGAATTATCTTCGCAGTTTGGCAGGGTTATATATATACACACTTGAAAATGCATTCATTATGCAGCCTATGAAAGCATCCATCCATCCATCAATCCATTCCTCAGTTTAAGTATTATCTACAGTATATCCAGGGTCCGAAATGAACATCCGCCAAGCGCCAGATGCGGGTAGATTTTCCGTTTGGCGAGTACATTTCGGAGGCCATCCGCAACATTGGCAGGTGAATGTTTTCATTAATACAGGCATGCTCACTAGTTATCCCTGGCGCTGCTGTCTGAGTTTGACGCGTGCACACACACACACACAAATGCACCCATGCACGTGCACGCACGCACACACACACACACAACCTTTTAAGCCAATTTGGTATCGCCGAATGTTGCGCATGCGTAGTGGAATTTCAAACTGGCGAAAATATGCTTTTTCAATCTTTTTTTTGGGGCAAAATCACCAAACGTTTTAATATGTTTGAAGTAGTCTTATTTAATGTGCATATAAATTATATTATAATATATTTTTATTTGAGCGAATATCTAAATTACAAAATATGTACAGTAGTTATTAACATTGAAAAACTCGCATATGCGCTTTTTATACAGAAATAGCCCTCCATCCATCAATCCATTCCTAAATCTAAGTATTATTTACAGTATATCCATCCAGCCCTCCCGTCATCACTCCATCTATCCATCTATCCATCCATCCATCCATCCATCCATCAATCCAACCAACCATACATCAATCCATTCCTCAATCTATATATTACCTACAGTATATCCATCCATCTCTCCATCCATCCATCCATCCATCCATTCCTCAATCTAAGTATTATCTACAGTATATCCATCCAGCAAATGTATTCCTCAATCAAAGTAATTTCTATAGGTTATCCATCCATCTATCTATCCATCTCTATCCATCCATCTATCCATCCATCCATCCATCTAGGTATCCATCCAACTATATATTTGTCTATTTACTGTGTTTCATCGTTCTTGGTTCTTTTCAGAAAAGAAGTGAATTACTCATACCACTGCATTCACACCCTGATCTACCTTGGCCTTGCTCTCACACAGGTCTACCGCAGGCATACCGAATGACGAAGACAGACCAGCTATGCTTTTCCTTTTATAACAGCAGCGTGGGCAGCGCCGCCCACCACCAAGTTCGGCTTTTAGGCTTTATACAACACTTTATACAACAGTGAAAGGAACCTTCCAGTGGGTTGAATGTAGCCATGCAGAAGCACAGCAAGGAACACAGAAGGCAAACAGACAGAGAACGGGTAATTCCTTTGGGGTTAACATACTCATTTGTCGTGACCGCCCATCAAGGGTGCGCGTTGCAGGTGTGTTTAGCAACCTATAGGGTGAGGTTATTAGTCAGTGGGCGTGGCTATGAGGCAGTGGCCATAGTTCTGAATCTGATCTGAATCTGGGACGCAGACTGTGGCAGGCCGGTGAGCCAAGCGCCTCATCCATCTACAGTGCAGCACACTTGGAGGTGTGGATCAGTGCAGACCCCACCATAGCTGCAAGAAACAAATGAACAAATATAACGCGGAGGTTACAGCGTCACCGGCTCTAAAGACGTGACTCGGACGAGAAGCAGAGTTCAAAACGGTCCCCGTGGCAACATTTAAGATCCTATTGACCCTGTGGCAGGAAGATATAGGTTCTTGTTTGTTAAACGAGAAGAAGCCAGTGCAATTAACAGGTATTTGCAAATCCTGCCCCACACACTGCAGATAAGCCCAAACTATAAATTAAAGAACTATGGTTGCTGCAGCCTCTTCTAGAATGCTACAGTGCGCTCATGTCCACCAAACCCCATGTCATTAAGGCCAGCCTATCTGGGACACTATGTGCTGCCCCTGACACACGCACACGCACACACACACACAATCTTCAACGCAAATGCACACGCAGGTTAAAAGAGGTTATATTGTCCAGCTGTGCAAGACAGAAAATCAAATAATCTGCGATGGACGTGAAGCTAAACACACACACACACACACGCACACACACATGCAGTTCATAAGAAATGGCAGGACCATCTGTGCAGCTAAGCGACACGAATAAAATGAAGTGGATGGTTGCAGATCGGGGTGGGGGGCTTGATCTGTAATCATCCGATTAAACGCACACACACACACACACACACACACAGACAGACAGACAGACAGACAGACAGACACACACACACTAATGTACATTAGCTGTGAGGTATGATGCTTGGAATGGGATTAACCTTATGCCTTTTCCTCATATACAGCACACACAAATGCACACACACACACACACACCCACCCACCCACACGCACACACACACACACACATCCCCCTACTCAAAAGCCGACAAAGCAAATGCATACTACTACTGTAATCATATTTTAATGCCAGGCCTGGAGAAGCCAACACATTATAATGAGAGGCACATAACGTCACCAAAAACAGAGCATATACGCAGTGCATACCTCTTCCAGGACAAACCAACTTTAAACGTCTCTCTGTAACCTGACAATTATAAAGAATCCTTCAACGTATTCATGAATGTGGATCCTGTTCTAGACCTAATTTCTCCGTAACCCATGACCTTTACACAAAATGTCACAACAACACTTTCTGCACCCCTTCTAACCATCGAACGATATATTAACAACAGGCAAACAAGAAAACATAACGTCTTTTGCCGAGGTCATTATTTCAGGCCCCTGTACGTGGCGTTCTGCCGTTTCACTAGTAGGATGAATGGAGACTTACAGCCCTGCAGACACTTCAACAAAGAGTTATTGGCAACAAGGCCCTTTACAAACACAGGCAGTAAAACAGGAATGCAGCTGAACAGGACATTTAACATCTCAAGCTAGGATCTGCCTTGTGAGCACAACAATGACACACACGCACGAACACACACACGTACACACACGCGCACACGCGCACACACACACATACAAGAAGGTAATTATGAGAGACTAGAGCAAGGTTGAAATATCTCCCTTGCCAATCAAGAGATGAGATTGCATCTGAAAATGTATTCATGCACACAAACACTCACACTAGCACAAACAAATGCATGCGTGCGCACGCACACACACACACACACACACACACACACACACACACACACAGAAAATTATGACTCACTGGTCTTAATACTGTATGACACAAATGACATTATGAAGTGGGTCCCTCCTATGCTTATTTAACCTTTTTACCTGTTTGAGTAAGCATGCATACACGCATATTGTACCAGTGTGTGTGTGTGTGTGTGTATTTCAGTAATTGTATCAGAGTTAAACAAGAACATGTTCATACTGGCAGCCAATTAAATATATTTGTATCTTGTTGCCAACAACATTAAATCCTAGAAATACAGTACAAACAACTGCAAACCATTGCAACACACACACGCACCCACACACACACACACAGCAGGTTCACACGTCCATACACACACCGCAAAACAAACAATAAATACTGCATCTCCATGACTTAATCAACACACCAGACAGAGATCTGCATGGACAGGAGTTGAAACTTACCTCCAGAAAGAAAAGAAACATCTCTTTCCACACGTTCCCAAACATGAGCGATAGGAAGTTCATTACGGGGGTGTTAGGAAAGGGGTGGGGCGGGGGGTTTGTACAAGAATATAACAGAACAACACCAACAGAGTGGTATAGACATTGTGCTATAGACAGTCCCTAAGCAGGACTTCTGTATTTTGTATCGTTTGTTGAAATTTTAATACTTATTTATTATTAAAAAAATACATTTTTTTTTTATTATTTTGTTTTCATCTTGTGAAAACTAAAAAGGTGAGCCCGAAAAATGTTTGCAAAGCAAAAAGTAAGGGCACCATGCAGAGTTTTGTGGAAGCGATGGCGTTTTCTAGGGAAGAAAATACTATATTTCACCACGAGCACCATTTCCTCGTCACGAAGCTCTCCGGCGTATTAAACAGCTTGTGTTCAAGAGAATGGCTTGGAGTCAATACAGTATAGTTCAGTGGAACATTATATACAGTACAGAGACATGGCATACATCAGTGCATGCCAGGCCAACCTAGTGGCATTTGGAATAATTAACAACTTTATCATTCAGTCTCGTGTCTGATGATACATAGATGCATCAGAACAGATACTCCTCGTGCCTGTAAGGTGTAAAACACAGCATCCTGTTTTTAAGTCAAGAGGAGAGGGGAGGAGAATGGAAGAGAGGGAGAATAGGAGAGAGAGGGAGGCAATGAGAAAGAGAGAGAGAGAGGCAGAGAGAGGAGAGAGAGGAGAGAGAGAGAGAGAGAGAGAGAGAGAGGCAG